>CABFWB010003823.1:46956-65710 GCA_902151455.1 Timema bartmani | reverse complement strand
CCCCCCCCCCCCCCCTGACTACGGCCTTGGTATTAAGTCCAATTTTCTAAAGACTTTTTATCTGACTGATAAAAAATGTACTAGATCTACTTTCACTCATTCATACATCAAGTCATGCTATCTGTAGCTGTCACTTTTGAAAGATATTATCAATAACTATACAATAAACAAATAGTGTAGTAAAATGTTATCAATGTTGACTGTAAAAAATATATATATTTGTACTCTCTAAAAGGTTCTTCCTAGCTACATCCTACTCTACCTTTTACACTGAAAAATATTGTCATCAGTATATAATACCACCTAGTGGCAGTCCTTCATTCTTGGACAATTATTGTTCTTTACCAACAGATGTCTCTACTCATCTTTTCATATTTCTTCTCTTCATGATAGCCACCCTAGCCTAACTTCCTTACCTTATCCAGAGGCTTTTAGAGGAATAAACTATCCAATGACATACATGTTAGAACTTCTGGTGCTCATCATAGGTAGCAAATACCCCGTAGCTAGGGCTCCTTTTATCTTCTCAGACCGTTATCTCAAGCTTGGGGGCACACTATCAGCTCTTCAACAGACCTTACTTTCAAGGAATAGCTTAAAAAAAACAACCTTAAACCCTTTCTTACAAACTCATCTCGGCTCCAGGGCTGGTATCTGGCCCTTCTTGCAAATTATAAATGCTGCGGCCAGCATTTCAAGGGAAGCTTGGAACCTAATCTTAGGGATTGTTACACTCAAGTTCTTAGGCTACTCAAAGCTACCCAGCAGAGACCCTGGGAATGTGTTTGAATTAGAGATTACAGAGAAGTGTCAACTATTTAGTGTATTGCGGGGGAGAGAGCTCCCTTATGAACCTGTACTGTCACATATGACGGACGGCATTGGAGACTATCCAGTCATAAGGATCACTTATTGGCACAGGGGTCCCTCAGCATGGAGACATCCGGTACAAATTTTGATGGTATTTAAACTTAACGCACTTACACCGGACCATTTAATAGCCTTCGACTGTCGTCTTCACATTGAGTATCAGGGCTATATGCACCTGGTAATAGTCATGTGGATGATACAACAGTCTCATGTCCTTTGGCCAGCATTGCCCGCCCACACCTATTGAATCTTATGAACCAAATCAATAATTTCATGTAGTGACATTGACCTTCTACAAACCAATCCGTTACCACTTCTGGTCAGTTAACGAAACTACATCTGCCTGTCAAAAACTAGTATTCTTTTATTTATATTTCGGGGTATTTAACTTATACTTTATGAATAAACTGTTAATGTCAGCACACAATTTACAGACTAACTTAATTATAGAATAGTCACAACACCCACTCCTTTGACCATTTAACTCAACACTTTCAAAGAGGAAGCCCCAATTTTACCAATGATACATTTTTTTTAAATACTATTAAGAAAACATGGACCCTTAACTCAGTAAATAGATGTACTACTAAGTTAGCTAAGGTTTCAGACTCGTTGTATTAAAAATACATGTATGTTAGTGTTGTCTCAACAATGTATTATTCCAGCACTACCAAGGAAATTGTGTTGGGCATCCCTCTTACTTTTATCCTTGAACTAGCTGAATGCTCTATTCTAAACAATTTATGTTTTTCTTAATTCATTTTAATGCTTTATTTTTATACTTGAAAGAAAATAAGAGTGCAAACTACCTTCTTTTGTTGTTTTGTTCAAATTACAGTGCAAAGGATGAACACCACAACAATTTATATTTTAACACCATTGTTATGGACTTTGAATTATAGTATAGTAGTAAATTTAAAATATAAATAAAATTGTATGATGCACTTTGTCGCTCCTTTATTTAAAAATTTTAATTTGTTTATAAACCAGAAACTAGGTGGTACTTTTAGCTTACCCTGTAAAATATCAAGCATGACTTGCACAGTTCCACTATGGTGTAGCTTTTAAGATAGGTTCATAATATAATCCATCAAGGTAAATTTAGTGTACGATTCATGCCGCCTGTCTACAAAAGATGAACAGAGGAAAGGAAAATATCCCAAACCAATTATGGCAGTCAATATATTTTTAAAACTAAACATTATCTACATGTAAAACAATAAACTGACTGAAGAAATAGACAGAATCCATTTACAATTTCTGATAAAGATAAATGATAGGATAAGGGAATTGAAATAGACATTGTTATAGAAACATAATGAAGGGTTCATACTTGGGTCTCTAAAGTCCCTAAAAGTTCCTGAACTGAAAAGTCCCTAAAAGTCTTTTGTAAAGTTGTATGATTTTCAATATAATTCTTTAGGCAAGTTGCAGTGATTCAGGCCCGCTGTCTCTAAAAATGGGTGAGTTTCCACCTTTGGCTTTAATCCCAGGTACAGCATTAAACTACCTTCTCTCCCCTTGTTAAGTTTATTTTTTGACCCTGCTCTCTCCTTTTTGGTTGGTATTTCTTCCATTTCTTCTTTCCCATAGATCTCCATCTTGATCATTTCTTGTCTTTTTTTTCCATCCCAAGACTGTTGGGTTATAGAAGGGCTAAGATTGTTTGGCCGATACGTATGTATAATATTTCATAGACATCATAGAATGTCATGAAGTTTTATGGCAATAAACCTGCGTGTGCTCCAATCACAAAAGAGTTAATTGCCTATGAGATAAATTCAAGAAGTATCTTCAGTGCTTAGAGGAAACCAAGCTGAGAGAAAAGAAACTTAAAGAGAATTAGCAAACCTTAAGACTGTTCTATACCCTTGTCGGTTAAATATTGTTTCCTAAATAACAGCTTCACGTAATCAAACAAGTTTTCTTAGGTTTTGAAGTAGACATAAGCTACCTTTCATTTTTTTTTTTTCAGGGCTACAAAGTTGATATATAAGATTTTATTTACGGTTTTAGTCTAAACATTTTTATAATACATTGATCTTATGCAACTTTTTCTTTTCTAAAAGTTTAGTTCCCTCATACAAGGTTACCCCCCACCTCACTTTATTTGATCTGCCCAAAGTTCAGGCCACCTGTCCTTTACAAATAAACAAAGATAACTTATTCATATTTATCCAACAGAAACAGATGACAGGTGACAGATATAGTTGTTTTGACACTCAAAGAACCTTTTCTGAAAACTAAAATAGTTATATTTATATATTTATTTGGCCACTTATGTTTTCTGGGGCTTCTATTTTTTATTTTTTTAAAGGTTTTTTTGTCATTTTTGAAGCTAGAAGAAAAACATTTTAAATCTTTATCAAACTTTAATCAAAACTTTTCTCAAAATATTGTACATAAATATTACATATAAATTTAATAAACTAGCATTTAGAAGTTGAAGAAATTTAACTTAGTATTTTTTAAGGTATAACTGTTTGTTTATCTGCATAGTATTACAAGTATTACTGATTTATTAATATATATCTCTGTGAGGAAAACCTCATTTTGCTTTATGAGGTAATTGTATTATATTTGTAAGAAGGTACAGGAAAGGTGGATAGAAACATATAAAAGGGACAAACATAATATAGCTTTTACAATAAATAAAAGAACACAATTCACACTTTACATTGCTGCCACTGGACAAAGAGGCAATGGTTGCCTCTCAATGAAAATCGATCGCTACAGCCCAATCCTCTGACCTAGTTTTCATTCTATCAGAATTCATCAGGAGGGAGTTTGAAATACACAATGCAACAAACTAAAAGAGAAAACCAAAAACCAAAAGGGAGAAAAAGGAAATTTTTAAGGGGAAACATTTTAAGGGCAAACACAGGAAAAGGACGTTGGACATTATCTCATAAAGCAAAAAGAGCTATTCCTTAAAGATAAATACTATAAATTTTCACATCCAATGTATATATTTCTTAAAACAAAATTTTAGAACTATAGGTTTTTTTGTAAACTACCCTTAGATAAGTTTTCCTCAGGAAATAAATATATAGTAAACTCTCTTCTCGATTTTATGACCCTGGGAATAACGTCCCTCTCGAAGTAACGACCTTTTTTTTTGGGGAACCGGGAAAAAAAAGGTTGAAAATTTTAAGGAAATCGGCCATAAAATATGTTTGTTGCACTTATATAGGTCGCTGGGTTGCGATTATTTTTGTGGGTGCTGTATTACTAGTAACTGGGGTGGATCAGGTATAAAAATAGACACCACCCTATCAATGCCAGCCAATAGCACTTGACTCTGTCCACACCCTCCCACAAGCAAGACAGTGTTTCCCCGCATGCGACTGCCGATACAAGCAAATATTTTGGAAAAAAAATCCCCTCTTTACTTTATTTTTTGAGAAGTTTGCCAAGAAAGAAAAGTAAAGTAGTAAATAGACCAATTAACCGCTAACCCAAGTTAAATGTGTTATGTAATATTTAAGATACATATTAAAAAAGAAATGATAATGAGTTGAGATGTGAAAGGACTGTATATTTATATATTTTGACAATAAATAAATATTAGCCATACTCTATTCTGGGTCAAATAAAGAAAATTCTTATTTCTGCTCATTTTAAATGTCTAAAATAATCTATGAACTTCAAAGTTGAGTTAAATTTAAAAGACAAGTTAAAAATTGAACTCAAAGAGTTAATTAATATGCATTGAAATAAGCTAAACAAATAATAGCTTGTTTGACCTTTCAACAGGTTTAATGGTATGGGTTATTTACACAAAAAACAAACCCTCATTTGAGTGACATTTTTGTTGCTGCCATAGTTTTAACATGTCCCTATTTTGGTCCCTTTTTTAACCTAAAAGTACCCTAGAGTCGCAAAATATACTTGAATATGGAGTATATTATGAGCCCTCCATAATGGAGGGGTGGGGGACATTTCACCAAAGAGTAAACATGAAATAATATACACTGTTACATAAACATATTTGTTTTGTGTATTTCCATCTGCCTATTTCCCAAGATTGGAAATTAATACTTTTGTAAATTACCCCCAAAGTTATTTTCTTGGGAAAATGAGATGCAACATTTTATTTGTAATGTTAAAAAGGCCTACTTAAAAATTTTATCAAAATTATTAGGGCTAATTTTAAGAATAGCTTTTTTTTCTCTTTTTGCCTGAAGAAAATTACCCTTAATTTTTGGGTTGGATAGATAATTCTAAAACCCCTTTGGGGAACCTTAAAAAAAACCTAGATACCAAGATTTAGGCTTATCAGTAAAATGGTTTCGGCTCTAGTCCGAGTAACAGAGAGACGATATTATGAAAACCACATTTTTGGGTTCAGGGGGTCATGGAACGTCGACATCCATTAAAATCTCAAATTCATTTTCTTTATACGATTACAATACTTCATCTCTCTGAGGGGTTACGAGAAAGTAGAAATATGCTGAATGCTGTTTAATGGTGTTTTAACCATGTGATTAGTCAATCCATTAATTTTTATTTGTTTAAAGCCCCTTGTATGCATTTACTCTTCACTTGTTTTGTAAATAATCACTCTTACACTCCACATTACTATTTACTAGGCACTAAAGCCTTGCATGGTACTTCTATTAAAAATGTTCTCAAAATGTTTTTCATTGTGTTTATTCATCATGATTAAAATTTGAATTCGAGTCAAAAGATTTTTACAAAACTTGAAAAATTTAAGCACTTTGAATTTTCAATCTTTTCATTGAAAATTTCTAGTTTAATTAATTTTATTCAATTTCAATATATAATTTCATAGCAAATAGACTCCCTAAATATTTTCTTTTATCTCTTTAAAAAAAAATTGTACAATAAATTATATTAAATTTATTTGAAAATTTGAATTTTCACAAATAAAATTGTAACTCTAAAAAAACTATGGGAAATCAAAGTTTTTTTTCATTAATATGCACAGTTTTTCATAATTTGATTACTTTTAAAGATATCATAAGCTTATCTGAAAAACTTTTCACATTTGATTTTTTTTTTTTCCATTCTATCCAATAAAGCTTAAAAAATACCAAGTGAATCTTAAGGACTGCAGCATACGCTTGGAAAGAATTTTGAATGGGTGAGTATTAATAACTTCTTTATATAGTTTGAAATCAGTATACGTTTTGGAGCTTTAAAGATTATTAAAAAACTATTTTAATTTTACTAATGGGAAATTGGTTTGGTGAGCTTCTCTTTTTTTGTGAAATAAAGTAAAATTGGTGTATTTCCTTTATATCTTTTTAAATTATAACTACCAAATTCTTTCCTACTTATAGTTGTAGTAGCATATAAATAATCTTTTAGTACAGCGATTACCAAACTTTGGGTAAGAAAAATTGTAGGCAAAATGTTATTTAATTTAATATTTAAGAATCAATCAATATGTTATGATAAATAATTATAAAAGTAGTCAAAGAAGGTTGTGTTACATATTAGACAAGCTTGGAAAATAAATATGAAACATTACAATTAAATTTCATAAAGAATGATGGTCGTAAATATCTAGCTTGTGAGCCTTTGTAACATTATAACAAACATTAAAATTCAGACATAATAAACATTTAAATTTAATCAGGCTCATTAACAACGGTAATACATATATATTTTAAAATATATTCATAGAATTTATAATATAAGGAACATACTAGGATGGTACAACTTATTTGGTCAATTAAACAAAATAAAATAAGTAAGTTTTTCCATAAATTGAGGAAAACCTTTCAATCGGCCTGGGCTGGACGCCTTTTTCCAATATGGGGGCCATTAGCGTAAAGACCAAAATGTAGATTTTTAGTATGTTAATCTAGGGGGTGTAAGGTTGAACAGGAACCAAAAATTATTTTTATTTGAATTAATTTGAATTTAAAATGCATCATTTACCAATATTTAATCAAAATAATGATAACTAGCCCGATCATGGACTCTATTTTAAGAAAAATATTACTTAGTTCCAAATAAGCAAGGTTCCCTAGATTTAAATTTAGTAAAAAAATATAAACAAATTAGCCGAAACTTGATCTCAAATTAAGTCTTAAGCAAAGTTTTAGATCCTAACCATAATTTCAAATAAAAAATGTAATAAAAATATATTAGCTGAAAATGACAAAACGATAAATTTTCGGCCATGCCTAGAATCTACCCCGGGACCCTCAGCTCAGTAGGCAGACATGCTACCGACTGAGCTAAGGTGTTGGACCTGTTTGATGATATTAAGTTCAATTTTGAAGTAGTTTTAAGTGGGATATGAAGAAATCTTTTATTACTTAGCTGTTGAAAGTGACTCTTTTGTGGATATTAGAGTGGTTTTAATCAATATTTATTTTCCAAGCTTGTCTAATATGTAACACAACCTTCTTTTACAACCTTTATAATTATTTATCATAACATATTGATTGATTCTTAAATATTAAACTATCTCTCCTTACTAAACTTTAAAAAATGTTTTAAAGAAAATTATTTGATTGGTTTAATAGAATCTACCAAGTAATTTGAGTGTTGCCATATTTATTTGTCCCCGAAGGATGGTAGTTGCACCTTTGGTTAAAACTCTGTGTCTCAACAATATCTTTGCACAATTGAAGAAATTCACAAAATAATAAATGTTCTTTGGTTCATATTGCTGTTAAAATGTATAAGAAAATGCAAGAAAAACAAACTGTTTGCACATTTGACTAATATTAATATCTGTGACACTTTATATACAAATTACTTATATATATATTATTAATTTTTATTTATATAATCTCTTCTACAAACTTTCATAGATGTATAGCTTAATCAAATGTGCAAAGACCCTAATTTTTTTTTTAATTTGGTCATACTTGTTGACAATAATAAGAAAAATAATTTATGTATTTACCTATATTATGTGAATCCACATTCTGTTAAGAGGTAAATTAATGATCTGGGGTTGTTTTTTTAGGTTCGTAATAGAATTAGGCTAAACCAAGAATAGGGAATCTGCAGCCTTTTGAGGTGTTGGTGCAGCCTTTTCGAATATTTTGTTATTTATGTATCTTCACTGTTTATAAACGATACCTTATGAAAAGGTATGTATTTTTAACCTTCAGGGACTGGGACATTTGTTTGAAGAGAGACTGGAAGACAATTCGGGGGAAAAACACACTCATTTCAAACGACAAGGCTTCAAACACCTACCTCCTCATCACTAGTGATTAAATATATTGCAAGAGTAACTACTTAGACTATGTGACCACACATGTGGGTAAAGATTAATTAATCTCACCTTATGGCTAAGAATATAAATACCTCATTCACTAGAGCTACATGTAACATGCTAGTGTTAGCAGAAATATGTGTTGAAGTATATTATCGTTAACTATAAGCAAGCACCTTGCACAAATATATTGTAGATCTTTATCTGTTTTTAGTAGTAGGAAGTAGAGTCTGTTTTCACGTACAGTAATAAGGGGTACAAAAACCGACCATCCTCTTCTTTTCCAGTAGAGCAATAGCATACTGAAAGACAGGTCCAAGGTTTGAAACCTTTTCCAGAATATATTTATCAAAATTATAGTATACCCCATTTTTAAGCATGTCTCGAACTTTGTGTTTAACATTATTGCAGAAAGAAAGGCAAAATTTTGCAGACTGATTGTCGGACCAATCCATCCGCTGAAAGTACCACTGATGAACACATTGGTGAAGATGGTGAGTTGGGTTTAATAATATAGCTATGTACTGGTACTAACAGTTTTTTTTTTATGTTTTATGTTATGTTTACGATTCCACATATTGTTGGGCTGAGGGGTATGTGGGGAGAGGGAGAAAGGTGAAAGGTGATTGAATTTTTATTTGAAGGGGCAGTTTGAATTGCCTGCTGGTACAGTGTCCTGGAATTGAATAGGATAGTTGTTTAATAACATGAATTTGTTGGGGAACGGGTTCCAGGCAAGCTAGAAAAAGGAATACTGGCTGTCTCATATCGCATTGGGGGAAATTGAGGTGATCATGGTGGATCATGTGGTCTTGTAAGTGACCGAGGGTGTAGCGTGGGTAAGCTGGAGCTAGGAGAGAAGAGGGGAGTAGAACTTAATGAGAGAAAGGAACGGTTGCCTCAATTAGTTTTGGGCACCAGAGGATGGATACATATCTTTAGAACTTCATTTAATATGTGCACACTGTCCAAAATCCTATTGGTAGTCCTTACGATTATTATAATAAAGTTTAAACATAAAAATGCATGCACTCTTATATCTCTAGTACAGCTAGAAATAAAATATTCCCAATAATTTAAAAAAAACAATATTTTTGAATAAAAGTTTTTTTAGCATCACATCTTCCTATCAGTTCGGGCTTATGTACCAACTACTAAAATTATATGAATTTTATTGAGAGATAATCGGTATTTATAGACCCATGATCGAGCACCAATTATTATGATACAGAATTATTATGCCCTACGTTTGGGCTCCAATTGAAATTATATGAATTTATTGTGATATAATGGCCCCACGATTGGAAGCCAATTGAAGTGCTACGGATTGTTTGTGAGATAATTGGTATTTATAGCCCCGTGATCAAGCACCAATTATTGTGATACAGATTTATTATGCACCACGATTGGGCTCCAATTGAAGTGCTATGGATTGTTTGTGAGATAATTGGTATTTATAGCCCCGTAACCGAGCGCCAATTATTGTGATACAGATTTATTATGCACCACGATTGGGCTCCAATTGAAGTGCTACGGATTGTTTGTGAGATAATTGGTATTTATAGCCCTGTGATCAAGCACCAATTATTATTATACAGATTTATTATGCACCACAATTGGGCTCCAATTGAAGTGCTATTGGATTGTTTGTGAGATAATTGGTATTTATAGCCCCGTAACCGAGCGCCAATTATTGTGATACAGATTTATTATGCACCACAATTGGGCTCCAATTGGAGTGCTACGGATTGTTTGTGAGATAATTGATATTTATAGCCCCGTAACCGAGCGCCAATTATTGTGATATTTCTTACACTTATGAAATAAGTAAGACCTCTAAATTTGCACACAATTTATTTAGATCATGGCACTGATTTATTACAACGTTCTGTAGATTTATGTCGCCGGCACTGAATATTACTTTGTTTGATTACAAAGTTCTTGTGTATTGCTGTCCACTGTAATGGATTCATATGCACAAGTGGCTTATATAAGACCTACCCCTTGCCTCTTGGACCCCTTCAGTGTCAAAACCAACTAATAGAAAGAGTTATGGCGACAGGTGTCTTGAAGGCTAGCTTCCTATTGGGTAGAGGGAGCTAGCGTCACTTGCTTTTTGGTTAACACTCACTACGAAGTTGATTTTTGAAAGAAAAAAATAAGTTTTAATGGCGCAAAACTTTGACATTATTTCTGAAAAATGCGTGATTCTCCATGGATGAAGTCTTAAACGGATATTTTACATACATTTTATAGCAGAAAAATACCTTCATCCATGACTTTTTACATTTATGAGGGGGGTCCAAAACAGTATCATTACACTACGCTCATGGTTTTAGGAATTAGGAAGGTTATATTTTTAGGAATTGTATCTACATTTGCGTAGCAAGAGAGAGTAGAAAATCATTTTAGTAAAACCAACAGTACATCTGACCGAGCGAGATTCGAACCTCGATCTTCCCATCATCGGCAGTCTAGTATACTGCGAGGTCAACTAGTACTGGGACACATGGCATCGGAGGAGATGCCAGCCGATGTATTAACCAAGGCTTTGACGAAATCAAAGCATGGGCACTGTGTCAAACTCCTGGGACTGATCAGGGCACCCGATGAGCTTTCAGTTGTTATCTCGAGGGGAAGTGTTGGAGTCACTGACTAAGCTACACGATCTAACCACTGCACCAATCACGAAAGGCGCTGCAGTAGCGCGAGTATCAAGAGTTAACCAATCATGCACTTTCACTTTCACAGTTGTTTTTCTCCTTCAAAACCGACCGCGTCGTTCTGTGCTCACACTAACCTTATTTGTGTTAACTAGCCCACTAAGTGTATTTGTAGATAGTGTTTTTGTCTCGGACGTAGACTCTTGTGTACCCGACCTTAACCTTTGCTAACAACAACAACAACAACAACAACAACAACAACAATAATAATAATAACAATAATACTGATTATAATAATGATAATTATATATATGTATATATATAAAGGCTTTAAAGTTTTTGAAGTACTCCAAAGAGCGAAATCAATTTCACGGATGATTTTGATTCATATTAAACAACCAAATTTTAGGCATGGCAACCACATAGAACACTAACGAAACACAAAGATTTTACATAATGCTGCACTACAAGAATTTCGCCGTTTGATGTTTAAAGTTGGGAAACAAGTGTACCAACTGGATACAACATGATAATCTGAACAATTTAAGATTTAAAAAAAAAGATGTGTTATAAACATACAATTTTTTTTAAAATGGCATCAGCCTCCTCGAGCATTGCACCCCAGGTGGTTGCCCGTTTTGCCCTCCCCTTGTGGTAGCCCTAATTTCAGTTAATTTGTAAATTAATGTTCTGTGGCATGATTAAGTTTATTGTATAAGTATCTTTTGCTAAACCTCCAATAAGCAATATAAAAGGATAAGCCCTGTAAAAGAATAAGAAATGTATTAATTAGAAAACAAATTTTAATCCAAAATTTAGAAAAAAAAGTTTTCTCCTTTTGTCTTTCTTTCCCCCCCAACCAAACTCTCAAATATCCTTAAGGATTCAAGGGTACTTTCCAAAATCTTAAACACATGTTTAATTTTGTTTTAAAGGTCAAAGGTTCACAAGAACTGATTCAAGGAGACGTAGGATTTTGAATAATATACTGAGCAGCAGCGATGAAGATGAACTAGTTGACATAGATACCCAGGATTGTACTATGTTGCAGGTAAGACATTAACTGAGATAATTACAGTAGGGCCCCACTCATACGGTGTGCTAGGGTCCAGAGTTCCGCTGTAAACTGGAGCACAGCCTTTTTTAGCTTTCAATAGTTATTTATAATATAAGGAACATACTTGGATGGTACAACTACTTAAATGGATTGGTACAACTTCTTTGGTCATTTAAACAATATAAAATAAGAAACATAACATGAAGATAATTCATTCAAAGAGAAACTAATTTATCATGAATAATGTCAAATAAAACAGGTACAATAATAATAGATAAATTAGTATGCAACAATAATGAACTTATTAGATGAATAATTAAATATACTATTTACTAGTCACATTTTATCTAGATCTTATCTACACATATAAAATAACAATAATAATATAGTAAAATATTACTAATCATCATCATCTACTGTTTCCAGCCGGTGGCCGGGTCAGTTTAGTAAAATGCCTCCATCTTCCTCTATCCTTCCACCATTCTTCCTCCTTTAATTTCTTACATTCTTCTCCTCTCACTTGAACACTTTCTGTTATCTGCTCCTCCCATCTCTTTCTTGGCCTCCTCAGCGGTCTTTTTCCCACATATGCCATTTCCAACATTTTCGTTCATATTATTAATCTTGAACATAAAAATAATTCTATTTTATAAAAGTTTATTTCTACAAGAATTCTACCATGGATTTTGGTTTGCCATTGGGAATTGAAGGCAGGGGCTGATAGAAATAATCTCCCTTCTACCCTTATTCCTGCTATAATTTTGCCCACTCTGATTTATTTGACTCCCCTCTAATATCGTTGAATATAAAGCTAAAAGATGGCCTCTCCTCAAATTCTAAATAACTAATTTTGAAAGATTTGCCAGAGAATAACCACTTCAAACCATTTCTAATGGTATTCAAAAGAATCTAGGTGTAGACCACTCTAAGTATCTTCTAAAGGTGATCCAATTTTCAAGAATTTTCTAGCTAAATGCAATAATATTTGTAAAATCACTTTAGTAATGTTCAAAATGATGACCATTAACTTTGATAAACTTTTCAATTAGCTTTATAAGAGCTTGATGAGCTTGTAGTTGGATCTATCAATATTTCTGCAAGCATTTCTAATGTGCTCCTTTTATGTTTTATGGAGTGGTTGATTCACTTTGTCTTTGGTAACTTCATAAAAAAATCCAGAGATGTTAAGTCTGGTGATTTGGATGGCCGTGGAACTTCACCACCTTGTCTAATCCAACATCCATTGTAATCCTGATCTAGTATTTGAGTAACATGATGTAATATTAAGTTCTTGAATAAAAATTGTTACAAAAATATACAAGTCAAAATATCTTCAAATATTGATTTCAAATAAAAAAAGTTTAGTACAAATTTGTTTGTTTTTGTGTAGAATAAAATGCTCCAAAAATTTCATAGTCTTTCATTTTGAAATACACAGTTGACCTTGAAATAACCATGAAGATGTCCACCAAATCAAAATAGCTTGTGCTATTCTCTTTCCAGGGTGACCTGGTGGTCAAGGGGTAAGGTGTCAGACTTCTGTGCTGGGGTGCGGGGTTCAATCCTCAGTCCCGGTACAGACTTATCTCTAATGTTTGTAATCCTGTATTACCACATACTATATTTTGTGTATTGTTTTCTCTATGATTATTAGAAGCAAAAAATACGTATGTGTGAAAGACAAACAACGAAAAACCTCAAAGGAAACACTAAGATTTCCGAGAAGAGTAAATGCAGGAAATCCAAGCAGGGTGGAAATGTTACTGTTCCATTATTTAATATGACATTGAGAAAACGTGAGAAAAAAATTAATTCTTCCAGGGTAAGTTTTTTTTATGTTATTCTTGACCATAAATGGATGGCTAGTGCAATATTTGATTTAATACAACCAAAGACCCACACTGATGATTGTACGGACTAAACATCAAGCTCAAATAGTTTGTTTCGTCAGTGATGAAGTCAGGGACGTCTTACTACCTGTTTGGGCTATCCACATATTTACAAAAATGGGTTAGGGAGGAGGGAAGAAGAATTTGGGAGGAAACCTACCTACATTTGTGTGGCAGAAGGATAGGAAACAATTTAGGAAAAAATCCCTTCAATATACCTGGCCCCAATTCCTGAGTACATTTTGAGCATCTTGAGGGGTTTTCTATGCAAAGTCAATTGTTAAAACCATTCATAATAGCTCTGTACTCTCTGAACCGACCGATATTTAAATACAGATTTCTTTGTCACAGGTAATCTAGTATAAATTTTTATGGTAATAATTATCACTAAGAAAAGGCTCTACTAGTTCATTTTAATACTAAAATTCCTCCAGACATATAAACAACTCTCCAAAAATTGGCAACATATAAAGGCAAAGCTCTAATAAGGCTTTGTCAGTCCTGCACTAGGGGGTAGCTACTTCCCCAACACTCTGTGTTCCCATTTTCTCACCAAGGCATTTAATCAAGATTCACATTCATTCTTTTTTATTTGGCTAGGGTTAGAGAAAGTAAAAACCACTATGATTTATTTTAAATTACATTTTACTTGTTGGAAATGCAGATGTTGTGTAAAAATGTATCACAGTAAAAAATTTAGGAATGTATCCTTAGAATCCTCGAATTCTTAAGGATATTCGAGATTTGTGGATTTTTGACAATTTTATTATTATTTTCAAATATCTTCCATGGTTATTTTACATGCCACAATCGAAATAGTACCGATGGCTTTACTTACCCTCCGAAGGAAGATGTGCTGTGGATTTTTAACGCTCAAGAAAACCCACAAACATCAGGTCATGAGGTGAGCATTTCCTACCCCAATACCACTGAGGTTAACATTACTTTTTATTATACATGGAAAAAGGCACAGGAACAAATATATACCGTTTCACCATTCATTTCCATTATTATATAATTATTTAACTGTTGGGCCTCCTTATTCAAACATTTTACATCTATAAGATAAATTCATCAATTAATGTTGGGTATCCAGCATCTATGTTTGTAGAAATACAAGAGTACTATAAGTTTAGCTACAAATATAAGTATATTCTGAAAATTGAAAAATGACACCTGGACACGGGAATCGAACCCGGGACCTTTGGCTTAGTACGCCAATGCTCTAACCACTGAGCTATTCAGGATTCGTCCCGTGCCCAGGGGCATTCTTCACTCAGTCCAGGTGTCATTTTTCAATTTTCAGAATATGATATCTAGATGGAGTAATTCCCATTAATAAGCATAAATAATAGCTTTAGCTATTAATTCTTTATAAGTATATTGTTACTATGGTTAACCTATAATATTTATAAAATAATTTGTTTATGTCAACATTACAAAATGTAACCCCCTATGATTTTGTCTATCAAATGTGACTGCTACAGGACGTTTGATTTAACTCATGGCTATATGAAAATATATCAAGTAACTTTTAATATGATCACAGAGCTATAATACTATAATACTATAATACTATAATTCTTGTCTCGTTTTAATCTGAGAGCAATGCCCTCTTTCCTCTTTACCAAAAAGATTTACTCTCACTTACAGAAAATAAAATTCTAAATAGAAAGTTTGTAGTGTCTTGTGAAGGAGGTAACATTAATATTGGCTTAAATAAATCTTAACACTTAAGTTAGTTTGATCAGGGGATTTTTTACTTTATTACTTTCTCATATAGAGAAAGTAATTAATTGTGAACATTTTTTACCTCAAGATTGATCTCGATGTGTTATGTTACTTCAACATTAAAAAACAAAAGTGGATTTTAAAATTTTGTCTGAATCAGAGGCTATAGCCAAAACGACTATATTTTAAACCTGTTTTATGGTCATTCCTTGAGGTTAAGTTTGATTCTAACTCTAAAATTAATAATAATTTAGTTTAGTAACAGATTTTTGAAAATTCAAAATATTTCAAAAATATCTTAACCAATTTTGCTTAAAATGTATAGTTGTGGAGTATTTTGTGTTTTTTTTTATTAAATTCATCTTTAGTTGTGAAAAAATTATAGATTGAGATGTTGTTTTCTTGTTTATAATAAAATAATTTAGGTTTGAGGAAGGAGTCCGACACCTTAGCTCAGTCGTTAGCGTGTCTGCCAACTAAGCTAAAGGCCCCGAGTTCAATTCCCGGCATGGCCAAAAAATTTATCATTGGTGGAATGTGGGTTTACTCTTTCACGGTGATAAATTAACGGCCGGGGACTGGATGTTGTGCTTGTTCTAGTCTTAAGTTAGATTATAAGGCATGTGAAGCTACGACAGGCCTAGCCACCGGTAGTGAAACAATAATGGAGGGGAGGAGGAGGAAAGGGGTACCGCAGTGACTAGTTACCAATTTTAAATAATTATAAATTTATGTATGAGAAAGTATGTACAGTTCTGTCATTAAAGTTATGTTTCATTTGATTAATTTTTTGCTTTGTTTTACAGAGTCAAAGGAAGCCAAAAAATAAAATCTCAGTATCTCCAGCTAAAGATCACAAAGCTTCACAGTCTCTTCAGAAAGGTAAATGTCAACAATTTTTTTGGGAAGGGGATGGGGGTGAGTTGGAGGCAGAGTAAAGTTCAGGGAGTATTTATTGTCTTCTCTATCACAGGGATGATTATAAAATAGGTTTGTGTTTCACATCCCTATGGCGCAGCTCTCATTCTATAGCTAAAGTGCATCTTGATAAGTTGTTTAAAAAAAAATCTAGTAATGGTTTGTCTTGAATGTCTTTAGATTATTCCAAGGCTAAACTCAGGGAGCTGTCATTTTGTCAGATATTATAACAATATCAGTGGTTATTTCCATAAATTCACCTTTCAATCTTAAATCTGAAGGCAAGTATTTGTTCATTATTTGTTTACTGTGTATTTTAGAATTTTAGAATTTTATTCGAATGGGCCATACGCCACTGAAGCAGGCTAATACAGAAACTACTGTTAACGATCTTGAACTGGAACTTTTTATAATGAAACATTCTGCATGAAATCAAAAAAGTAAGTGCGAGAATATGCTCATTTTGTGAACTTAGGTTGGCAGCATCATCACCCCATGGATGAGAAAACATTTTTACACGTCTCTTGTTATATATAAGTTGCATAGCTACCACTCTTTCAAAACAATTTTAGTCCAGGAGTTAAGTTTTTTTTTAAATTATCAAAAATATGAGAATAGAGGTTAAAATGGTTGGAGGCTATGGATTAAAGTGCTTATAATAATTGTAAATTGTTTGCCTTAGAATTATCAACAAAATGACCGAAATCATAACATTTGGATTTAATTGTTTTTGAAATTAGCCATTAATATGGTCAAACCTATTAATAAAGTTCCCACAAGTTAACAATAATTGACTTATAAGGGGGGGATGGAGAAGGAAGCTCCAATTTTATCCAAAAATGAGCTATGAGGGTTCGTGTTGATAATTAATCTTGTGTTTTTTCTAAGTTATCAAATTAACAAATATTTATATTTAAATAATTAACAGCTTTACTTAAAATCATAATTGTTTCTTTTAACTTTCAGGATGGAAAAGAAGCCGAACCAAAATAGATGAATTTTCTTCTAAAAAGTGAGTGAAATTTTTTCTGCATATGTTAGTAAAATATGTTCAGGGAAAGCTGTGTTTTAATTTGATTTTTGGTTTTCTCTAACAGCTCTGCCAAATAATTACAGGAATCTAGTTTATCTTCCCCATCTTTTCACTGTTTTATCTTCCCGCTTAAACATAACCTTTCTGAATGTCCCTATTCTAAAAAAATGTATTGTATGAAGTTGCTATCTCAATAAAATTATGTTTTATATACATTTAATATTCATATATAATGTTCTGGAAAAATATGTGTTGGCTCTGGGAAAACTAGAAACGTCATAGAATTTTAAAATAAGGTTTGGCTGGACACCTTGATCAATAACCAAGATAATTATCTCGTTTAGAAATATTATATACACTTTTACCTCTCATCCCTTATAAATAGGTTAGTTTTCATGTTTGTTTGTATGTTTACCATAAATTCGAAAACCGCTGAACCGATTTACACAGGATTTTCCCTCATTGTCACACTGAAAAGCTTACCCACCCTAATTAATTTATATACCATAGGTAAGAGTTAGGTGGAATAAACAGAGAGATGTGGTATATCTTTACAGCTCTTATTCATATTAGTAGGTAAATCATGTTTATTTGACAAATAAAAATTACACATAGACAATGTTCCCTGTATCAACATCATCAACAACTGTTTCCATCCTATGGCTGGGTCAGTTTAATAAAATGCCTCCATCTTACTCTATCCTTTCACCATTTTTCCTTCTTTAATTTCTTCCATTCTCCTCCTCTTGCTTGAACACTTTCTGTTATCTTTTCCTCCTATCTCTTTCTTGGTCTCACTTGCAGTTTTTTCCTACACACGTCATTTCCAACATTTTCTTCTGCATACTCTCTCTTTCCATTCTCATTACATGCCCATAACATCTCAGTCTTGCTTCGTCTACTATCTCATGTACTTCCTATACCCCTTCTCTTTCCCGGATAAATTAATTCCTAATCTTGTTTCTCCTCGTGACAGCTAACATGCTCCTCACAAACTTTATTCCCATAGCCTCCTCTTTCCTAGTCTATCTTACATTCAATGTCCATGTTTCCGCTTCATATGGGGCATTGGGTACAAACTATAAAATATGCCCTGTACAACACTTCCTTACACTTCAAGGGCACTTTTATTATCCATTGCAGGTCTCTTACTCACCTATAGAACAACTCTTTCTGCTGTCCTCTTCTCATTACATCCTCTCTACTTCCCCCTTCCTCCTCAGTCAAGCTTCCAAGATATTTTATGTTCTGTACTTTTCTCAGCTCTACTCCATCCAACCTTTAGGCTCATTAGGTCCTCTTACTTTACATTACCATCACTTCAAACTTTGCTATGCTAAATATCATTCCACACTCTTTCACTTCCTCATTCCATTCCTGTAGTTG
>CABFWB010003823.1:11835-37818 GCA_902151455.1 Timema bartmani | reverse complement strand
AAAAAAAAAAAAAAAAAAAATCTGCTTCTGCATTGTAATATGTGTCAATGTTGAGCTAATGCTTGTTATTTTCCTTGCAGGAGAATGATTGGGGACCCATAATGCCAATAACCAAAATGCCTCTGAGCGATGTTAGCTCTGGTGATTCGACAACTCCACTCGCCAATTACTATAACATTATAGATGGATCTCTGAACTCGCTACACTCTGCTCATTCTTCTCCTGGGATGCCTATGTTTCATTCCAAGTAAGTAGAGTTGCTATAAGACTTAATGCTTTCTTTTGTATCTTTGGATAAGTTCAACTTGGTTTTTCTCTAACACATTTTTTTTAAAGTTGTTTTATTGGCCACTTGATATGCCTGGACTTTGATAATTCCCTCTCTTTATTTTCTCTCTTTGGGAATGTAGTCCTTGTAGCAAGCTTACCTTACATTATTCCACAACGGTATAAATTATAAGATAGTGTAATCCGTCAAGATACAACTGCTAGCTTTCACAGTAAATGGAGTGTACTCCCTAGTTGTAAGCAGAACACAGATGTGGTATGACGGAAATAAAGACCAGAAAAATTCCATTACATCACATAAAAATGTGCTTTAATTTGTCTCTCCGACTAACTACAATCAACAATTATTTCATGGGATGTCATTTAACCCCTCAAATCTTTGGCATGCCACTAGTAGTACGTGTACCACAATTCGAAACAGTGCCTTAAACCAATAATTTTCAACCTTTTATGTCCTCCATACCCCCGGATATAATTTTTCTTCCACGTTGTACACCCAAAGCTGTTGTTACACAATGAAAGCTATTCCATATTATCTAATCGACATCTAAAATAAATTACATCCTAAATAATTAATTCATTAATTAATAAGCTTTAAATGATATTTATATTAAATTTACAACCCCCTTGCTTACCACAAGTTGAATACTACTCCCTCAGATCATTTGACCACTGAGGGTCATATGGGTTTTTTTGTTGCTTCTGATTAGAAACAAGTCAGATTCTACGATGTTCAGCTATAACAATAGAAACAAAACCATCAACCTGTAACAATATAACTTATTAAATTAGTTAAAGTTCAGTTTTTTTTTATAATTAGGGGCAATTAAACACTGCATTGATGTAGATGCGCATAGGTCTGGAAATTTGTCTTATCCCAGTCATTTTATTTCATTGAGACAAGTAAAAAAAATCCAAGCATTTAGATAAGAATGGATTAAATACACCTTCTCTAATGCTCAAATCATCATTGACCGACAAATCCTGAATCCACACCTTAGAAAACATGATAGCGTATAACCCGAAAGGTTAGTAAGACGCGGTGCTAAATAAAACATAGGAGGTTAACTTTCTTAAAATAGTATGATTTTTTTCTCTCTTGAATTTTAATTTTGTTCACACAAAATAATAAATTAATGGTCTGGGGGTCTGTTTTATAATTAAGTTGGTTATTTTTTTATCACCTTGTATAATTGTCACATCACCTTTATCACCTATTCAGGATACAAGCTTGTATGATATTTACTCTAACGGGATAGGGATGAAGAAGGAAACGTTTTAGAGGTAATATACCCGCATTTGCTTGGAAGGAGAGGGGGAAACTAATTATTAAAAAGTACCCTCAGTATACCTGACCGAGATTCAAACCCCATACTCCCTGCCATAAGCAGACCAGTCTAACATAAAAGTGACGTCTTAGACCATTCAGTCATTGAAGTGGGTTTTGTTAAATAACAATGTTATGCTTTACCACTAATAATTATCATAATAGAACCAAAGAATTAATTAAAAATAAAAATTTGGAAGAAAATATATTTTTATTAGGGTTTCAAATATTGAATTTGAAATTTGAATATCCATAATAATTCAAGGATTCAAAGAACCCATCCTTAGTTCTAGAAAATCCTGATTGCTAGAGTTTGTTGATACCAAATTTTGTAACTTACAATTTGAAACGGGGGTTTTTGTAAAATGGCTTACAGATGTGGGTCTTACACATTGATCATCCCTGTTGGTTGAACACCATGTGCTAGTTAAATGGTTTACAGGCGTAGTTCTTAAACAATGGTTATCTTTAACGGTTATACACCATGTCCAATCCCTGAATACGATAGGTGTTGGGGATGCCCGGCTGATCAGCAAGTAGCTCTACAGGTCTGTCCTCAAACTCTTCCCTAAGTACGCCACTCTTCATGTCAGATGCGTGTATCACAGGTGACTGAAAACCTAGTTTAAGTTCACTGTGAACAAAGATGACAGCTGTTATTAACTTGTGACCTAAGCATTAAAACATTGACATGTATCACATCAACATTCATGATATATTTTAATTTTAATTTTTGTGTTTTTATGGTTACGCCCAACTCTGTAGGAGTTAGTGGGGTAGAAAACTGTCAATCCCATTAATTCCCATCCAGGGTTTTGCAAGCCCATGTCTGGGGTTCCGCAAGAATTTGCGAAAGCTTTCTGTTTGTTGGCATGTCCATAATTTTTGGTCATTGTGGAAATCTGTTAATAGAAAGTTCTCTTGTATCAGAGGGCGCTGAAGAGAAGAGTTCCGATAATAATGTTAAAAGTGAGGTTAGTAAGAATATGTTTAAGCCAAGTTTAAGTACCATTAGGACAGTAAAACTAAATAGAAATAGGGACTAAATACTCTTTTAAAATATTTTTATTCAAAAATATGAGCTAATATTTGTCAACCAGGTAGAGGGTTTCCCTGAGAGTTTACCAAATATTTTAAGGGTTCCTCCAAACAAAAAAGGTTGGGAATCACAAACTTAACCGTTGCCATATTCATGAAACTATCGTGGAAATAGAAGCCGAATATCCCAAATTGACCTTTCACTCAGCACTGTTAAAGTTTTGTTGCAATTTCTTTTATCTTGAGGCTGAAATTGAAAATTTAATTAAATGAGAAAAACTGTCTTGAACCACCACTCTCAAACATTAAATGGCTTTGAAAATTAGCTTTTTATGCAAACTTGGCAATGTATCTTAATTAATTCAATCTTAAATTGCAAGGAGAAACAACAATTATATTTGAAACTTATACTGCGGTAAAAGCATT
The DNA here is from genome assembly GCA_902151455.1 of Timema bartmani. Lineage (NCBI taxonomy): Eukaryota > Metazoa > Arthropoda > Insecta > Phasmatodea > Timematidae > Timema > Timema bartmani. The sequence goes on along the minus strand of CABFWB010003823.1, from coordinate 34,739 downwards.
TTGATGACAAATAACTTTTTTGAGTTGTAAGTCGGAAGTAATGTTGAGCTTCTTCTTAAACTTCCCGTGAAGTAAAAAGTTCATACAAGAAGTGAGATTTCTATTCCCACGCAAGTTTGCACAATAAATCCTTTCTTTCCTCAAACTGCATTTCCAGCAGAGTTTTTCTTATTTTAATGCAAGTGCAAACAAAATAATTATCATGGAGGTTCCACCTAGCCTTCAATTGGAAGTAATAAAACTGAAATACAATAACATGTTAAAAGAATACCAAGAAGGCAGCTTGGAGGAATTATCTATACATTTTAACAATGGAAAAATGGTGCCAAATGGCTATATTAAATTAAAAATTGAAAGGAGGATGGAAGGGCAGGGCCTACACACTTACCAGAAAACTAGTCCTCAAAGTTCACAGTTAAAAACACAACCAAACACATAATTATGTAATTTTTGGGATACATCACTCCCCTTTCTTCAGCATTTGCAATTGATTTTGATGATATCTCATGTCTCATAAAAAATAATTTTACACTTCTTCATAATTCCTCAAAAATATGTTTGTACACAATTATATTATTCTGTATTTTATTAATTAAAAGTGTTTAGTAAATATGGTTTTCAATTTTATATACATGTACATAATATCCTCAATTTTACCTCTTGGCCCACAAAGCCTAAAATACTTACCATTTGGCCATTCTTAAAAATAAATTTGCTGAACCCAAGCTGAAACGATGTATTGTGTTAGTTGATAAATTGCAACATCAGTATATCAATATAAATATTGAAGCGTTTATTCACAAGGCATCTATGCATCACCCAGCTCTTTTGAAGACTTCCAGAAATGGTAGGTCTCTACACAATTTTGACATTTTAACCCTTTTATTCATGAAATAATCCCCGCAGTTACATTTGTCATGGTGGTCATCCACTGTTAGACTAAGATAGCTAAACACATACCCTTGTTTCAATTATGATTTATATTATTTAAATTATTATGTTACAAACTTTTGTTTTAAAACTAAACTCAATGTGATTCAAACTGACCCTTTTAGAATTGCTAAACCTTTTAGTTGGTAAGAAAGGCAAAGTGTTGCTGGAGAGTATCTTTAGTGCCGACAAACTTAGAAGTGAGTGGACTAATATGGACGCAACCTTTTTTTAATAGGAGCTATAACTATATTAATGTTGTTATTTGAGTGTCTATCAAAATCCATTTTCTCTCTTTTGTGTTTTTGTTTCCCACTTTAAGTAGCCTTATTGCACATACAACAGTTCCTATAGAACAAAACCTAGGTCAAACCGCAGTCACTACCCCTCTGTAGTGTGTTAACTGTGTTCCTCTTTTCATTGTGAAAGCAACATTTTTTTTTATCTACCCCTTCCCCTTTTCTGGACTTTCTTCCTTATATTATTTAAAGCTACTAGTTCAACATTATAAAATGATGTTGCTCTTTGGTTGGTCTTTAAACTTTTCATCTAACTTTACATGGTTTTGCTGAAAGCTAATATATTTTAATTTTGTATTTTTAGTAAAGAAGCCACCCATTTGATTAACAAACACGTGAAAGATAAAGAGAAGGCATCAAAGAGATCTAGACCTATCGATAATACAACTAAAGTCACAAAAGATAATCCGAAACCATGGTCTGAAATGAAAAAGGCTGTGAAGAAACTGTCTCATCTTAAGCCCGTTGATGACGATTCCAACCTTTCAGATGCTTCCACTTGCATCTATACATCACTTAAATATATTGTGGACTCGGAAGATTCTTTGGCTTTGTCAGACAAGACGTCATTAAACTCATTTGACTCCCCACTTTAGTTCTACAACATAAATATATGCCATGTTTGGCCCAAGTAAACTGCGGTTAACATTTTTACGAGAGTGAACACAAGAATCCTCCAATATTAGAGAATCACTTGAATTGAGAATATTTATCTTGACTTGAAATCATAATTTTACGTGATTGTGATGTATAGTCACGTGTAATTGTGAAAATAAAATAAATATAATTTTTCTTGAGCTAAAACATCATCATCATCGACTGTTCCTGGCTCCGTTTAGTAGTATGTCTCCATCAACTTCTATCCTATCATAATTTCCAAAATCAAGTAAAATATTTTATCTATAAATATGATAGAATTGTTTAAAAATAAAGTACAAATAGAATTAAATATGTATTAGTGTTTTTACTTTTATTTGTGCTCTATTTCTCTACAATTCCATCATTTATTTATTAATTACATATTATATTTTGCTTGGTCCACTTTGTTCTCTATAAAGTTAAAATTGTGAAGACCAAGCAGAGAAATCAATTCATGTCTCGTTAATGAATCAAGGATTTATATTAGTACTGAAAGTTTATTATTATTATTATTATTATTATTATTATTATTATTATTATTATTATTATTATTATTATTACTAATTTGTAATTTCCCAATAAAAAAAATAATTTTTTTATTATTATTTCTACTAAAATTATATTTTTTTTAAAGAGTCAAGAATTTGAATTTGTATTCAAGATTTATAAAAAAATATAATATTGAGATTGAGAAAAATAGGATTTGACCCCCATCTGTTTGGTAGAAATATTTGTGTGTGTACATTGGCAAACCCATTGACTAATAGACATGTCACTTTGTTCTCAGAACATTTATATTTATAGCTAATTATTTCTGTTAGAGGTTTTGTATCTACTGACAAATTTTTGGTTCAACTCTGTATATCTCGTTTGCCATCTAAGGTTAATCTTCGTTTGTATAAAAATCTATAAAAAAAAATATTTTCAACCTAATTTTAATGATAATCATAAATTGGTTAAGAAAAAAAAAGTTATGCATAGAGTTACTTTACTAAGATATTTCTTTAAGGAAAACATATTTTCACTACTTGTATGTAGAGGGCTGCCTTGCGCCTGAAGAGCATCTTAAACTCAGAGAATTTTGTATTATTAAAATAGTGGAAACCTTGTTATAATAAAATGTTGCACAAACATATTCCTTTAGACCAGTAGTTCCCAAACTATTTATTTGGCGTACCACCAAAATAAATTGTCCAAAAGACATGTCATATTTTTATTAATCAAGCATATCCTCATCTCTTTTAGCCTTTTTATGACGGTGGTAACAAATTACTTAGAGCTTTATTTATTATTTTGTTATCAGTGTAACAAAGAAGGCTTTTGTTAAAAAATATATTAATTTTTTGACTGTAATTTTTAATCTTTGTTCTGAGAAAGCATACCACTGTGTTTGGGAACAACTGCCTTATATAAAAGGTGTAAATTTTGTTGGGGTCTTTTCTGCACAACTTTATATGGTTTTGTGGTTTAAATATTCTGGTGTTATTTGTTACCTTACTGTACTTTTACTTTTATTTTTCTAGTTTATAAAATATTTTACAATTTATTATTTTCTTGGTGAATTTATTTCGAAGTTAGTCCACGACATAGCACACTTTGTTGTCGTACATTTCACATAAACTTCATGTCCATTCACAAAAATTCCGGAGGGAAAAGATTATCGAGCACTTTTTAAAATAACAATAATAACGAATTTTGAAATATGGGGAAACAAGTCGGCTGTTAGAGTTTTTCTTGTCCATGCTTGTGGTCGGTCGTAGTGACTCAAGGCATAGAAAAGTGATGACAATTGAAGCGCGGGCCTTGCAAGAATGACAAATAAGAGATGATATATTTACTTCTAAACTAGTGCGAGTTTTAAATATGAAGAATGTTAAAGAGAGGGTTAACATCTTCACTTCCATCTGTCTGTATGAATTGTCTCCTTTGACTTGTAGAAAAGAACGTTTTTAAACTTTGTTTCATAATAAGATATTTGTAACATTGTTTGAAGACGATTAGGGTCTTCTTTTTCTGCGTCATGAAAACAAGGACCCAAATCTGTTCTGTTCCTCACTTAAATTTGTTTTAAAAGTGCAAGCCCAGTTAAAAGTGGGATATAAATGCATCAATAGAAAGCTGAGAATCTGGTGAAGAACTAAAGACTATTGATTTCCAGAAATTATTGTAGAGTATGTAAAATTCAGAATAGGAAACAAATTTCTTAGTTTTACTGCTTTCAACATGGACAGATTTTTTTGGTGAGATCCAGCCAAATATTCAACTATAAATAATTTTATATATATCTTTCATAATTCATCCAGCATTTATTTCAAACTTTCAGAAAAGACAAAACTAATTCAATTCAGACGCTTGATCTATTCCAGAGCATCAATTAATATTTTTATTCTATGTTAAAATATTAATACAAACAACAACATCCAGCTGCTCATCAAGTCCGCCCTGTTTCGTCAAATAGTTCGTTCGTCACAGAATCGCGCGCATCGTTCCATCTGGCCGGCACTCGGAGCCGGCCGAGTAAGTGTTTGCGCCGAACAATACCGCTGATGCTGATATTAATTGCCGTTCAAGGGAGAGTGAACGTACTAGCGCACAAGTTTACCTTGCAGTGTTACGTGTGTCCAAGCCGATTCAAATAGAGCAATACAGCAAATTGGATGGGGCTCGGATTGCTGTCTTGTAAACGTTTGCTTTAATAGTACAAAGCCTGTACTGAGAGGCCGTAAACTTGTTCAGAGTATATCCCGGCTTCCTGGGAACCGATATTAACGTTTGTGGTGTCATTTTTCTCAGCGTTAATAGTGCTACCTATTCGTGTGTGTCATCAAACTTGGTGTCACTCAGTCTTACCACCCACCCCACAGGGGGGCCACAACAGCTAACCTATCACCATCGCACCATGCACCACCTTCCGGTGGGTGTGGTGCCTAACACCCGAGACAGTACCGCAACGACCGTAGCCAAGACCTACCAGGCGACCACGTCGGTGGTGTACACAACTTCCACCACCACCTTCAGCGTCTCCACGGGGTGTGTTGTCACCGCCTCCGTGGGGGCCACCTCCACCACCGACTATGTACTGCCACCGAGTACCCAGGCCTCCTTAGACCTGGGTACCAACTCCTACCGATGTCTGCACGTCCCCATTGAAGATTGGCTGGTGGCCATCAGAGAGAGGGCCCAAGCCGCCGCCGATGCTCTGGGGATCGACCCAGCCCTCAGCCATGGACCCCTGGGCCCCCCAAACCCCCGTGGTTCCGAAGCCTCTTCCAGACCCCCCCTTCCTCCGCGGACCACCCGGCCGGCCAAGGTGGCCAGCTCATCGGAGTAGGAGGATCACCCCAAGGAGGGGGAGTGGTCTATCGTGAGCCCCAGGAGACGTCGCCAGGCCTCGTCTCGGAGCGCCGAGGCCATGGAGGCGTCGTCTGACTCAACTGAAACCTCCACCACGGGGACCAGGAGGAGCAACAGGACGGCCGCAGGCAAGTGGAAGGACCGGGACGTGGAGCGTCGGAGCCCCCCGAAGAAGTCGGCGCCCAGGAGCGGTCGATCCTCCAGCCGGATTAACGACCTCCGGGGAGCATCATCAGGGTCCGGTATGGGTAAGTCGGCGTCTTCAGTACCGACTTCACGTGCTGTCCCCCTAGCTGTGGCCTTGCCGCAGGTACCCCGAGGGAAGAAAGCCGTGACGGGTAGGGACCCTAGAGGGGCACAGGCAGTTGCCGGTGCCACCCCCAGGGGTACCCGCGTCCCAGTCACCGGCGACCCCAAGGGCTCAGGGGCGATCCCCAAGGATCCCCGACCTGACGGCAAGACCAATGCTAACCCTGAGAAAAGCGGGACCCAAAGAGTCCCGGTGATAGTGTGTGAAGGGGATCTCCGCGTGAACCCCTTCACGGCCACGAAAGCACTCAGTCGCGGACTCGGAGGGGATCTCCGGATCAAGTGGTCCTCCAACAGGGTAACGTTCTCTGTCTTCACCCTGGAGGATAGGGCCACTCTTCTGGAGAGACTCATCTCCCAGGGGTATCAACCCTACACCTACCCATTAGACAGCGAGAGAGACGGGCGGCTCGTGGTCCGCGGTCTCCCGTTGTGGACCCCCGCGGAGGACATCCACTCCGAGCTCACCGAGATGGGATACGCGGTGAGGAGCGTCACACACTTGGGAGTGCGCGCTGCCGGCCAGGATCAGCCGTAAAAGCCGTTCCCTCTGTTCCTCGTAACTCTGGTTGGACGCCAGCAGTTGCAAGGATTGTCAAAAGAGATGGTTATCTCAAAAGTGCGAGTCACTTTCTATAAACAGCCAACAATCAATAACAATACTCAGTGTTACAACCAGAACATTCTCATTATTATTAATATTCTTTTTTTTCTATGTCATAAAAATTTTGTTTCAAATTACCAGTCAGCTACGCTAACCACGCCGCTAATGTGGCTTAGTCGCCTGCAACACCCGCCCCACTCCGAAGTAGAGGTGAGGCAGGGTTTACTTTAATCAATTTACTTGCCTGTGTTAAATGTATCTTATACTGTTGTGCTAGTGTGTGTTCTGTCTTAATAAAGAAAATAACTATGTCCCTGCCGGTCCTCGAACTGGGGGCTGGGGTATCCCTGTCCAGTCCCACGTCTGTGTTTTCCTCCTCTTTCTGTAGCTTGTCCCATCATTTGTCTACCCATAGCCCCATCCTGAACCATAGTACAAGTCCAATGAGAATGGGCAGCAATTTCAAAATTATATTCACACTCAAAATTTTTATTTGTCCCTCTTTTCAGGTTGTCAGTACCAGATGGGCTAAAAAAGCCCACTGGCAAAACTTTAATTTCATTTTCCACCAGGATTACGTATGATTTTATCTACGTAATCCTGGTGATGTACTATTCTTTAGGCCGACCGACTCCGAAGGCCCGCTCGATCGGAAGGCGTCCATACCTTGCCCTAGCCGGTCCTCGAACCGGGGTATGGCGGTTCCGAGTCCCCCCCTTTTTTTATCGCTCGTACTCTCCCTCCTTCCGTTTTTATGTGTCTCACGGTCCTTTGCTCCCTGTCCTTGTTCAACGTTTGCCCATGAGTAGCGGGCAGTGCCAGTGGCTCCGTCTGGTTCAATAATTTATATTTATTCCCTCCCTTGGTTTTTTAGCACCAGACGGGCAGAAATTGCCCGCCGGGGATAGTTTATTTTGTTTTTCATGCCAGGGCTACGTATGGAATTGTCATAGTAGCCCTGGTGGTGTATTATTATGTTTTCACGACCGACCCCGGCGACTCGTTCAACCGGGGCCTCCCATCTCTTTTTTCCTTTCATCCTCGTCTGGCTCCCTATCCTTCTTTGTTTTCTGTTCTACTTCCTTTTATATGTACATTTGTATGCTACTAGAGGTCTTTGACGACCCCATACAGGCGATAGGACGGGTTTTTATAATATTTTCCCGCCCCTAGCCCAAAGAGTATAAATAATCAGGGCGCCAAATTATGTCATTGTGTTAAATTATATGTTCTATGTATTGTTAGTTTTCGGGACTGGTGTTTACTGTGCTTCTTTGTGATTACTGTTTTATATGTTAAATATTAGAAGTTTAAATAAAATAAAAACTCTTACAAACAAACAAAACAAAAACCAGCTGGGTCAGATATTGATCTATGTTCTTTTCTCTTGCTACCTTCCAAATTTTAAGGTCGTGCGACCGACAGTTCAGCTGTAGCCTTTGTTCGAAGTGGACCATGTACCTGAGCTCCTTTGGAATTATGTTGAGTGTAAAAGGTGAGCGGGCGTGTCAACGTGAAGTTTCTTGTAAAACTTGGGGAATGTGCTATAAGAAACCTACAATTTGCTAAAGGAAGTTTATGGTGATCAGTGTTTATCTCGTACTCAAGTGTTTGGTTGGTTTAAAAAATTTAAGGAGGGGAGGAAAGAGATCAAAGACGATTCGCGCCCCGGCCTTCCTCGCACATCAAAAACAGATGTTAATATTGAAAAAGTTAGTGAAGTTGTTCGAAAAAATCGACATCCTAGCATTCGAGCAATTGCTGACTTAGTAAGTATCGATAAGGAAACTGTCCTACAAATTTACACATGAAAAAAGTTTGCTCTAAAATGGTGCCAAAACTGCTAACTCCTGAGCAAAAGGAAACTCGAATGAACATTTGTGCTAACATCCTTCATAACATCGAAAATGATCCAAACTTTTTAGGAAATGTGATAACGTGTAACAAATCATGGATTTTTTTCAGTTCGACCCTGAAACCAAGCGCCAATCCATGCATTGGAAGAGTCCCAGTTCACCGAAACAAAAGAAAGCACGGATGAGCAAGTGCATATTCAAAGCAATGATGATAGCTTCTTTTTATATCCGAGGGATTGTTCACATTGATTGGGTACCTGAAGGTCAGACTGCTAACCAGGTTTACTATCAGGAGGTTTTGACAACCCTTCATGAACGCATAAGAAGAAGAAGAAGAAGACCTGAAATGTGGAAGAATGGCTCGTGGATTCTTCATCAGGACAACGCTCCAGCACATAAAGCGCTGTCTGTCCAGAGGTTTTTGGCGAAGCACAAGATTTCCGGTGTTGGAACATCCACTTTACTCACCATATCTAGCCCCGTGTTACTTTTTTCTGTTCCTGAAGATCAAGTCTGCACTAAAAGGAACCCGTTTCGTGCGTCTTGATGCTGTGAAGGAAAAAGTGACGAAGCTCATGAACAGCCTCTCAGAAAAGTACCTGAAACATTGCTTCCAACAGTGGAAGATTTGTATGTTGAGGTGTAGGGATCGGGGAAGGGAACTCCATTGAAGGTCCATTGAGTAATTTTGTAAATACACTTTTTTAGTCCAGTTATTTGAAAGCGAAACCTCATATAGTGATCACGAATATATTTTATTATATTTCAAGCTTTTATGTATTCAATTTTATTTGTGTTTGTGATATCATTCAACAAGTGTTGAGTTGGTTGTTTTTTGCTGCGAGAACAATATTGTTGTCTCTTTCAGAGTCTTCATTTTCAGATCTTGGTACAAAACCTGCATCATCTTCACTATCCACATTCTGTTCATCATCCATCACATCATTTTCCTCATTTTCACTGTCACACAAGTCAGAAAAGTTTTCAGAAGGTTCATTTAAAGATTCCAATATAGCTTCATCTGTTATTAATTTATCCATATTAAATACTTGAATATTCTGTTAAAACTAATACACTTATACATAAAATCAACTGCATGAAAAACTGCAAGAAAAGTTACCTAAACACTACTGTGGGTGAATATTCACCCATGGAAGTTTCTCAGCACAGAACACAACAATTGTACTGTACGTCTGACAAGGTATGTAGTTCGAGCTGTACTAGAGAGGAGAATACACTGAAACACACAGTCCTGGCGAGTGCTGCCATCTAATGGTACACACTAGAACTAGTGCTTGGGGGAAAATTCACCCAGGGTAGCATTCCAGGGTTAATTTAAATTAAGTTTTCGCAACCATAGGGCCTAAAAATCTCAATGTGGAAATGTTGAATTTTTTATGTTGTTGGCATTGACAGAGAAAATTAAATAGTAGGGATCTTGATTTCGCTGTGTGTATGTTGTAGACTTGTAACCTGTGAGAAACGTTATCTTAGTTTTGTTGAAAGCAAACATAATAATTTATGAATTAATAAAACATAATACTTACCTTTGTTTAATATTAGTTGAATTGAAATAATTCAACTATGAATATCAGTTAAACACTTTTTTTCAAAGTTTGAATTATAAGTTAGTGCTAACATGATATTGTATGCTTACAAAGTTCTTGAGATGCCCGATCAAAATATGGGCATAAAGAATACTCTCCCGACATTCCGGGATTTTTAGATGCCTGAAATTTCATGTGCCCGACCACCCCTAAAAATGTGTAATATCACTGTGATTTTCACTTCTTTCTTCCACACTAATGTGGATGCCTTTTCATCAAACTATCCTCCCCATCCCTACTCCTTGGATTAAATCGTTAAAACTGTTATTTCAAAACGTGCTTGAATATTTAAAAATCATACTAGGCCTACTAGTCAATGCCTCTTGCCTTCCCATACTGGCTATCAGAATATTTACACTAATGTAGTAGAGATAAGGAAAGTAGGATTTTAAAAGAAATGTAATCACACTAGCATGTAGAAAATATAATTGAAAACCATTAAGTTAAAATCACAATAGTACAGCCAACCAGAATTCGGTCTCAAACCTCCCCGTCACAACAAACCAAACTAGAGATTACTGATGTCTTTGTCGTACAGTGCAAATATTAATTGGTTGAAAATTGGCCTGATTTTGGTTTGCAACAAGCTGGTAGCTAGCTCAAGTGCAAGTCGTGAAATATTTTTCTCCTTTAAAAAAAAGTTTTAACAGCGTTTTAGATTTCATACAAAGGGCAAGTTTCATAGTCAGATTTAGTACGCCTCAAGTGCGGCGCTATACTAAATACAAGACGTCACCTACCTGAAATTGAATGGAATGGGCCAGTTTNAGTTTCATAGTCAGATTTAGTACGCCTCAAGTGCGGCGCTATACTAAATACAAGACGTCACCTACCTGAAATTGAATGGAATGGGCCAGTTTCATGGCGTTATCTCTATTAACAGTAATACATTTATGGCCTAGGAAATGGATGCGGTCCCTGTTTTAAATTCAAGTCAGTTTGTAAGGCTTTTGTTGATGTGATAAGTTGGATCCTCAAATTTAATAAAAACAAACATTCATAATAATAAATGTACCAGTTCTTGGAAAAACAACCTTTATTCTTTTAAATAATTTATTACAAGCATTTTTTTTTTCCACAATAGTTTTCTTATAACTTCTATCTACACAGTGAAAAATTATATTAAAATAGGGCACACAGGGTCAAATAAGTGTAATATTTACAAAACAGGAGCATTAAACAAGTGAACATGTTAGTTTAACAAAAAACGATTGATTAGTTACAGAAGCTATGATTTGGTTTTGGATATTTATTATTTTCCCCTTTAAAATCAAACTATTTGCAGATATTTTAGTTTATGTTGTATGTTGAACAATTATTACTTTAAATATAAGAACTAATTTTAATGATATATCAACCAGAAACAATCTTTTTAAAAAAAACTTGTTAATGTAATTATTTATAATAGTATTCTGGCAAGAAGAAACTTTAAAAAAATATAAAAAATTTTTGTGTCCAACATTGATATTAATTTACTATATTAGTAATATAATTCATAGGTAGGGTTGTGTGAAGGTCACTTTATAAATACTAATCAGAATTTGAAACATGTCAAGCCAAAGACACCGATAAAATGTTTGTTACTTTCACATAACGATACTTTTAATTTTTGAATAATTATTATTGACTAAACGAATCCAGGTGAAGATAAAGGCTTAGATTAAAAAAATGCACTAAATTCTCTTAAGTTGACATATGAATTTATTTTTCTTACATAATTGGTGTAATTTAATCACTGGTCAGTGTTTGTTAAAATACTGTTTCTTAGCTGGTCAAAAAATTATTGTTGAAATATGTAAAATTTAGGGGGATATTTCATATATGTTCATAATATATTTAAATATTATTTTTGCTTAGAAATTTTACAAATATGCTAAGGTTATTGTTAGTGTCAAAATCGAGAGAGATTTGATCTTTGGCTTTGACATTTTAATGCTTCACACAACCCTATTTATATTATTTCTCGAAAGTGACATTTGCAAATCAAATGACTTGACATAATATATGAATAAATTCAAATGGTTTTAGTGGCTGTATTCTATCCATTTTTTTCATGTTTGGAAATAAAATCATTTGTTAAAATAGAAAAACTTGTTTTTTAAACCCATGTTTCTTTTACAAATCGTGTTTTTTTTAAAATGATTTATCCCTTTTAGTTCTGTAGAATTGAGATGTTCATAATATTCACATGTGCGCTTAATAAGTAATTAGTATTTTATACAAAAACATAGTACATAACCACAGTAATGCACATCTTACAATACTTCTATTGATCAAGATCATTGGTTGGTTAAATAACATAATTTAAACCTTTTATATACAAAGCTATTCATTTTCACAACCGATTTGAAAATCTTTATCACTTCTCAACTAGTCTGTAAGTATTTCTTTATTTATAATTTACAATGTGAACAATAACATATTTATTTATTTACAAGCATACATTTCATTGTGTACATAAATAATCTTAATTATATACTACAGTTAAATATGTTGATTACAGTTATTATGGAAGTTTGTCCTCTAGATTACATAAATGTTTGTAGATCAATTACATATTTGATAAGATCAAAATATATTGTTGTCATACAATAATTATATTTCATTATTAGAACTTTAATAAGCTTAGTAAATAAGATTCGAAACCTATGTCAATTAATAATTTATATTAACAAACATACGTATTTTTCATGAAACAGTTAAATACACACACATGTACTATTCACACAATTACCCAACACCTCTTAATATATTAATTCATTTTACAAATTATTAGCATGTTATGCCAATTAAAAATATATTATTTCACAAATTAAGAAATTTTTTAAATTTCTGTACAGAAAATATGTTTTTCATTTATATACATACTATACAGTGTTTAAAATAATAAAATAAACCTGTAAAAAGAAAGGATCACTTAAAACTTAAATAAAAAATTAATATAAAAGTCATTTAAGAACTGAATATTTTCCAACTATAGTTCACAAAATTTGCTAACAATAGGCTTTATCTCATATTAACCATACTCAATATTTATTGCAGCGTTTCTCAACCAGTGTATCATGGGCATTTAGGGGACCATCAAAAAGAAGCAAGGAACATTTAGAATAGTAAAAATAACACAATAATTAGAATTATAGCCATGGTTCTTTTAAACAAAATCTTATCACGAGTACTCATTTCCTTAGTGATAAAATCTCTTCTTAAAAACTTGTGGTGTTCCTTGACATTTTTAGCCCCTGATTAGTGAACCGTGAGTTGAAAAAGGTTGAAAATCGCTTGTCCATCGAGTATGAAAAAAAATAGCTTATTTCACTTTTGTACAAATACACAAAATATGTTAAAAGCTAACAATGTTATTTCAGAATTATTTTACTGGTGAATTATATTTGTACATCACTTTGACTTATGTAATTAATTTATAAACTAAATAGACTAGATTAAGACTAGACTTAAAAGTAATTAACTAATCCACGGACAGAGATCAAGTTTATTAAGGCAGTCATCCACGAGTAGAAGTGTTAAATTCTGTTTAGAAATGTCATTAGAGCTTCTTTCTTTAATACTCCCTTTAGAACATTTCAGTAAGTTTTAGAATGTTTGGTTTGGAACATAATTGAGTCTATTAGTTTTTATATGCCAAAATGTGTTGAAGTAAAAAAAAAATCTAGCCCTGATACTTATAACAGGTATATTACCAACTACGGAAAGGTATGAATTTACCACAGAGCCGGCAATCGACGGTACTCCTCTAAAACTTTGTCAAAAATTCAGGGCTCATGAACGATTTGGATATGGAAGTCGACATGGTTCCTCTGCCTGACAAAATCACTGTCTATAGTGTGGAAACAAGAGCCTGGCTCATAACCTCCACACACGTACGAGCCAATAGCGAGCCGAGCCGGACTCGTACGGAGATGAGCCGTTTTAAGTCACCTATACTCTATCTAATCTATCTTTTTATATAGTTTTTAATTGGTTTGCTTAAAATCATGGCTGCTAACTAGCTAACTTAAAGGATACACTGAGGGTAACAAACATGAAACACCTCCTTATTGGCGGCCAGAAGAAATAAGAAAAACAACCCCAATGCAGTCAGGCAGGAATAGAACCGAGACCAATGCTAGTATAATTCAGGACACTTGTTCACAGGTACAACTATTTAAACGATATTAAATATTGGACTAAAATAAAATATTAATGTAATTTTGAAAAATAAAAATTGTTTTGTTAACTACAATCTTAACAGAGTTGGATTAAGGTTTAGAATAATAATTTGTATGGTTGGGCCTGTCAAATTATTTGTGCCTCTGAGCGTGCTAAATACTTTGTGCACCCAAGTATGCCAAGTGCCAAATAATTGTAGCACCTTAACCTAGGCTTACTAGTTTGTGGATACATCCCTGAATGATATACCATGGCCTCTTTGTGATATACGACTTATTTTATTCGTTATTAGTAAGTAAATATTTGTGTCAAATGCAGCTCTAAAAGGAACACTAGAGAGACATGGAAACACTTTCTCCGGAAATGGCTCTCTCTCTGACTTGTATGGGAGTCAAAAGTTGTGACATATCTGCGGCTGACTGCCTTGTTTGATGTCCGTGGCTCACTACAGTTTGACTAGATCATCACTCGACCAGAAGTTTCTGTGCCTCCCTCCCCCCCTCCAGGAATGAGGGGGGTGGCGGCGACATGAAAGACATGCGGTAAAGCATCTGAGCCTCGGGCGCAAAACGACACAAGTCCACTCTGACATATAACTATCATGTACAAAAGTAATAAGCTTACTTTGATTGGTTCCACCATGGTGTGTCATTTATAAGATAGTAGCAGTCAAGGCAGGACTGCTATTTTCCAGGCTTAAGATGGGGTGCTAGTGAGCGTGAGTTTAGGGCAGTATTTTCGAAGTTTTTATAGCATAAACTTTTTTTGGCCAAAATAAATCTAATATTTCTTCTATAGAAACATAGAGTTTAGTTTTCTGCACATGCTAATCTCAACAGCTCTTTAATATCTGTCAAGGTTGTCCTGGAATTTAATGACAACTTTTTTTCTGCATTTAAAAAGTTTGTCACCAAATGCCACTATGATCATGACAGATATTCAAGGACTGTTGAGATTAGCATGTGCAGAAAACTAAACTATATGTTTCTATAGAAGAAAATATTTGATTTATTTTGGTCAAAAAATATTTATGCTATCAAAACTGAAAAATTAATGCACTAAACTGGCACTCACTAGCACCCCACCTTAATGGAATGTGTCGCTTAGAGCCCGAGGACCAAATACTGTATACGCTAAAAATAACTTACATACAATATACATACTACTCGCAACAAAGTGGTCAAAGTTTTTTCTTTTAACCTTGAATACAATTTGTTACAATCTACTTCTGTTGTTTTAATATACTCTTGGAAATATAGTGTTCACCTTAATCTATCGAGGCATATTCCACCAATGGCACATCTGGATGTGTAAAGAGAGGGTGGGGGAGGGTCATTNGCCCACTGGGCTCCACGGGTGGGGGGGAAGGGGGGGGGGGGGGGGTATTCTCCTGTTTTTCCCCCCCCCCCCCCGCCAACCCAGAGTCCTCAAATAATTGTAAGAAAAACCTAAAATTTAGAGCACTGAGGAGGTGTCAAGTGCGTAGTTTAATATTAATACAATGCTAATATAATCATTAATTAACCCTAAGATTCCCAATTAATTAAAATATACAGAAATAATACTCCCCCCTCCCTCTCCATGAAGGAGTAGTAAAAGTAATATAAAAAGTACATAGTTAAAACTTTGGGGTCCCGCGGTGCAAACAAGGGAAGGTGTAAATAATCCCGAGTTGTTTTTAGAAATGGTTCGTAAGTGCTTAAGTCTCTTCCTGCATTTACATGGATTTTTAATTATTCGTTTCCCCATTTTGATTTTTCACAAAACTCCACGGAAATATCCTACTTGGATTCAAATCCGCGTCTCGTGAATTTTGACATTGTTTGAAGCACAAAGCCTTAAAGAGAATGGAAAACCAAACGTTAATACATTGGTTTAAAGTAGGATAGAAAAAAGCGGAGGACTGAGGAAAGTATTTTTTATAACAAAAAGGATATTTTGGCCCAAATATATAAAATTTTGCTTCAGTTAACACCTATTTTTAGTTAAAATGTCTACACATAATAATCTCAACAGTTCTTGAACTTTTATTATGAGATTCCAAAATTAAAGGAGGATTTTTTAAATTTTTATTTAAAAAAAAATTCTCCTCGACTGCCATTATACTCGTCACAAATATTCAAGAATCGCTGAGATGTGTAGCTGTGTACCAAAATTAAATAATGTGTCATTGTAGCAATATTTGATTTATTTAGGAAACTACAAAAATACCTAACTTGAGCTACGTCCACTTCTAGCCTAACTTAAATAGTATACAAATAAATAAATATCTATCTTTCAAGCTGCCTTTACGAAATAGGCCATTAGGGTATCTTTCTCCCGCTAGATGTCTCTAGACATCCTCTCGCCTTTTTTTTTTTTTGTTTGCATGCGGTAAATTAAAGGTTGCGTGAGGCGCCCGAGATTCTTCCACTTGTAGGGAAAGTTGTTCTCTCTTTTTTTTTTCCACCCCCCCCCTTTCACCCGACCTCGCCACTTTGCATGACAAAGAACTGACATGTCGAAAAAAAGGAAAGAAAAAAAAAGCAACACTTGCTCAAGTAAAAATAGATGTACGCCATAAATCAACGAGTTAAAGAGCTTGAAATAGATAACATTACGACGTTAAGTGACCATTACGCCGCCACCATAACGTCATAGTTGGAAATTTCACGCTGGCATTCCGCCATTACTCGGTGAATAATTGAATCGAGAATACCAATAAATGAATGATAAGTTGAAAATAGAGAACAGTTCATACTCGTCTTATGTCCTTTGTTTTTTTGTATTATTTATTTATTGCCTTTCTCCGAATTCAGACTAAATTTGTATCGTTATGCTGCAAGGTAAGACCAAGTTTCTCTGAATCGCCGCCAGGGGCAATACAATGGCATCATTGAGACAGCTTTGAATAATTTAAACGAAGATATTTTGTTGAGTGGGAAGGGAGTTATTTTTGTCCGCATGAGTCAATGAAAGGTTATTTCACCATTTCATCGGAATCGTTTTGAAGATATGTTTGTTCTGGAAAAAGTAGTTTATGATTGTCATTTATCTTCTTTTTTTCAATTTATAAAATATGTTATAATAATGTACTAAGTTTTTACTATCACTGTAACTCATATCCTTTGTGTTAACCGGTGTTATTTTTTTAAATTATTATTTTCATATATAAAAGGGACCTCCAAAACCACAGACACTTATGTTGTAATAATTGTAGTGCACACATTTCGCTTAAACTAAATATTTAAACAAAGCTTTATAATCCAAAGGTTTGTTTTTATGATAATAAAACTAGCTTCTTTAAAAAACTATTTTCAATATAAGCCCTGTTTATCCTGAGAAGTAAGTAGCTTCCCTTTATTAGTTCCACATGGAGTAGCCTATTAGATAGGGCCATCGTGTGGTTGTTCAAGGTAAGTAGCTTCCCTTTATTAGTTCCACATGGAGTAGCCTATTAGATAGGGCCATCGTGTGGTTGTTCAAGGTAAGACTGCTTCATTTAAGGGTAAATGGAGATTACCTAGAAAAATCTGAATTGAAAACAGTTTTTAAAAACTATAATTGGCCTGGCATACCGATGTTTAGAGAACGTAACTGTAGAACTTATAGGAACATAGGTGTGAACCTTGTAGCTTGAATGCGTGCCTTGTATTGTGACGTCACAACACTGAACTAATTGATATTTTTTCCCCTTGCATGGTAGTATCCGGACGTGGAAGAAAATAGGTCTTGAGTCGGGGAAAGCTTACACGAAGCGAAAAGGTCGCCTAATCTGTGTTCTGGCAATGAAACGATTTAACATTTAATCGATCGCGTATTCAATCGTTTATTTGTGACTAAATTGATTCCCTGGTCTGAGTGCTCTAGCTACCAGTTGATTTTTACGACAAGATGAAGCCTGTATACCTATATAATCGGAAACTGCAACTTAAGAATATATGCTCAAGTTAATTTAGGGTTTCGAGGAAAAATATGCTTAGCTTAACATAGTATACATAGAATATCTCAGCATAGCATACAGCATAGATTATTTTATTTTGATAGTTTCTGGTTTGTTAGTATATTGTATTTTGACATTGATCCTATTATTAAGGTAGCTTCGAGGGAACTGGTTATATTTAGCCTATGTTTTAGAAAAGGTTCAGACTTAGTATGTATACATTACTTTTACTGTACGATACTAATGTGTCCTTGGTTAGAAAAGAGTCGTTGGTCCTTTACTTGAATGAATACATAAGTGTTATAAATAAATGACGCATAGGCTTACATGTATATATTTAATTGGTATTGTCTGAACAATATTAAAAATCAATGCTTCATTATTGTTTCTTTAACATAAAAGCTTCTAAGAAACGACTTTTCTCATATGACTAATAATTGCATTTTAAACATTCTCTAACTACACTAACTCCATTGCTTCTTAGACTATAAGCAGGCCAATAATACATACACAATCATTCAATGGAAGGTGTAAACTTTTTAAAATCAATTTTTCCTTATAATTTTACAATTTTTTTCAAGAATATAAACATTCATTATATTGTGATAGCGCTTTTTTTTAATACCCTGTTATTTTTATTATGTATTTTATTTAATAACCTAAGTGACACTTTGAGCCGTATTAGTAACGATTATTTAAAGATGAACTAGCCACTTGTTCATGGAAATAATTATGTATGTAATTTTTTTAAACTTCCTAAAATATATTAACAGCTAATAATTATTGGTAACAAGGAAATAATAAAAAATAATTACATAGTTTCCTACATCCAATGGCTTAGAACATAATGTAGTCGATACATTAATTCGCTACGAGAAAGCCGAGTTTAAAACATTATTTTAAAATAAAAACTAAACCTAAATACTTATGTGTTATTAAATATATAATTTTGATAATTTCCTTAAAATAAAGTAGTATTTCCTTCTCCTTGGAGTCAAAATATTGTCACATTCTATGATTACCTAGCACAAACCTATCATTATCTTTAAAAGCATAAAAAGTCATAATATAACACATTGATAAGCTGTGTGGCGTATTATCAAGAGGTAATAACTTACTTATAAAACTTATTCTACTAAAAACATTTGTATAATTTATAATACCTACAATTTTTGGAGATCAAAGTGAGCTACCAACCTTTATATAACATAAAAATAGGTAAAATTAAGAGTATCTATAAAATGTGTCATATGGTTGACAACTGCCATGGTACGGAATGGTACGGACCATTTACTATGATTCTCAAGGGCATCACTACCCATACACATCTCTTGTTAGAGATTACTCATGTTGGTCGAGTCGTGTGAACAAGCCCTTAGTTTATTAGTGCTCCTTAGTGCCGTTGTGTAGTCATGTGCAGCTTCTAGCCTCGAGGAATTGGACGAGAAAGGTGAACGTTAAGTAATTTCGTGGTTTCTTACCATCCTTCCAGGCTATCTCTCTCTATCTGTACACTAATGAGGTAGAAGTGTGGAAGATAGAATATTATAAGAAATGTACCAGCAGCTTAACGGAGGCAAAAAGTAAAAACTATTTAGGAAAAAACACCTCACCACACCCACCAAGAGTTTGAACCTTTTATCTCCCCGTGACCGGAAAACCTAACAAGACCTAACAAGACGTAACAAGATGTACCACCTGTGTGAGTAAAATATTAGAACACATTTTAAAATATAGTGTCATTGAAAAATGTTTCAACATCGCATTATAATCACGCAGTGATCAAGAAATCGCCCAACTTCTGTACATTCTACGAGTAGTTGTACCTATTTTAATACTAAATAAATTTAAACATTATAAAAAAACTATAAATAAAGCATATTTTTAAAACTCTTGTTTTGCTGGCCTGACTCCGAACTGGTTACGTTTTGAATGTTTATGCCCACAGAAGCGTTAGTAGGTAACCAGTGTGTTGATGTTTAGTTAAATTCAAATAATAGCAAAAATAATTTTCAGCAATGCATTTTTAATTTTGTTTTAATGTTTTTTGCTGATTCATATCCTTAAATTTCACCTATATCATCCTGTTTACTTAGATTAATTCGCTAGTAGCTACCACATTGACACTAAAGAGTACAACTAAAATACACAAAATTATTAATGCCCGGTAAGTTATTCTATACAACTATTACTTATTATAAACAAAAGATAAATGCTGTATAATAGATACTACTCCTAAGCTCAAAACTATTTGTTGACTGCTGAGATATACACAGAAACCTACCAAAGTCATCGAATAAAACGCATGGACGGCTTTACTCAACACTTGGCTGCACGTTAGGATGCCTAAACAATCTATCTCACGGCGCTACAATGTTTTCATTTATCTCGACACTGAGCAGTTTTATAGTTACATCGTACGAGGGTAGTATGTACTACCTCAATACACACCGCTGATCGCTTAGAAGTAACAGTGGTGGCTGATGAATAGTTGACAAGGGAGAGTTATGGTCTAGAATTGTATTTGCATGGGAAACAATTTGTAGCTTGTACTTTTTTTTATTCGAGGTATTTAACCTACACTTTCTGAACCGACTGATTATATCAGCACACGAGAATTTCTGCGAGTGAGAGCAAAAGGGCCTATTAATTTTACCAGAAAAGGTATTTTCACATACCTTTCAGGGTTATTTTACAAGTCACAATCGACATGTGAACGACAGCATTACTTCCCCTCCGAAGGAAGTTGTGCTATGGATTTTTATCACTCCAGAAAAATCCATCGACCTCGGTTGGGTTTGAACCCACCAACATCGGTTTCTGGGGCCACCGTATTAGTGTGTAACTTGTGGATAAACAGATAACTACACAATTTATGGCAGTTATATAAATTGTTTCCTCCATGTCAAGTTCTAAATGATGTCATTTTGGGAATAAAGAATCTAATGCGCATGCACGCTATGGAATCATACAGCAAAATATATGTAAGTAAGGAAGGAATGTGGGAGGTAAGCAGGAGTGAGGAATCATAGGAGGAGTGCGGGAGGTAAGTAGGGGTGAGGAATCATAGGAGGAGTGTGGGAGATTAAGTAGGAGTGAGGAATCATAGGTGTGCGGAGAGCAAATCATTGGTTGCATTCTGGGTACCTAAATAAGGTGTGTGTGTTTGATTAGTGATACAATAAAGATGAATCATACCAAATTGGTGGAATTTGTAGGTTTGAATTTTGAGTGGGAGGGAATTGAATATTTTAAAGTCTAAGAGGGTATCTGCAATGTGATCTTGAAGCCACGACCATAGCCCATTGAAATAAGTGAATTATCAGAATCGGTGGATGATCAGCCTTTTAACTGTCGCCCCTCGCTGGTTGGTCCAAACAGCTAGTAATAGTAAATGAGGCTTGCCTTTCTTGGTTTCACTAGATTGTAGTTTATAAGATAGTGCCATAGGACTGCTCTCTTTCAGGGTGAAAGATGGGTATGGTAACAGTCCCAACAAGCCGTGATTTATCTCCCCATGCTACTATTCCCTAGCCACCACTGAATCCTCACTCTCATACACTTATAAATTTTACAATAATACTGACACTTGCTGTCCCTAGGGAAGAAAATAACTTCCAAAAAATTTGTAAATAAAAGTGTTAAACTTGGGGCCACCAAGTATCGAACACAGGTATCTTACAATGATGCCAATTATTGATAGTAATGAGTCCTGGGCTCAACTATTATAGGCTATATATCTATATACAATCATACAGTCGGCCAAAATTAAAAACCGACATCTTTCTAAAAGAAACTAATAATAATACTAGTAATAATAAAAAGGCAACATGGCAACGACGAATTCACGGAACTCCCACCGAATTGTAATACTTGTTGAATTTCTATCCCACGAACCGCTATGCCCCCTAAATAAGGGTGGTTCAAATTCCAAGCAGACAAAAAAACTCTCGTATCGAATCTAGACCCCTTTTATGAACACTAAAATAAAGGTTGAACTTATCAACATCTACGAGAAGTATTCTTGAGTACATCCTTCTGGACTAGGATATTATTAACCTTAGGAACCAGTTCATTATCCTTTCAAACCAATAGAGCAGGTTCCCTTCTAGAGCCTCTCTTATTGTATTATATTATAATATAGCCTATATAAAACGCTTGATTCTCTTGAATCCAAATATGAAGGACTGGACTTTAAATCACAATTTTATGCAATCGGTAAAATCAATTATATTAACTTGTGTGGTTAGGAAAACAGGTAATTTAAAATTACTACAGCTAAAAGTGAGATACAAAAATAAACCCAAAATTGTAAGTAAACATAATTTATCCACTTAAGATTTTAATTTTGTTTTGTGTAACTATGACAAACAATCAAATGTCCAATACCAACAACTTTTTATTAAAATAATTCGATTCGTGTGCGATGATATTTCCTACACAAAGTTTCACAATCTCTTATTTAATTTACATTTATTATATTTTTAATAAAATTGCACATTTGTGTAAATATTCAAAGTTTTAAAATAAGATATTATATTTGGATTCAAGAAAAAATAAGATTCAACTCTCCTCTTATAATTTATGCTATTTTGATAACGAGTAAGGCCTACCTATATGCCATAAACAAGTTATTTACATATTATGTGCATTATATAAAAGGAATATATATTAACAAAATGTATTTAGAAAACCCAATTAAAATATGGTTTTATTTTAAAACTGACAAAATGAGCATCACAAACCACAAAGTAAAATGTCCCCCTTTCATTATAAGACGACACTTTCTACTCAAATATTAAGTCTTAGTCGGTTTTAGTAGCCAAAAGATGCTCTTTAGAAGTTTATCAAAGTCAATAGTCCAGTAAGGAGAATTACTAATAAGTTACAGTGTAACCTTGTAGCTAGCCTACCTTGATTGTTTCAAAAAGAAGTTTTCATCAACCACGTTGAAGAACAAAAGAAATTAATGAGGAAGCCAACCAATATAATATGACCAAAGTCCACGTATGATAAGGTCATCTAAAGAGGGAGGGGTGAATATACTTATTAATACATCAAGTCTGTTCAGCGTAGGAATTGTTTTCTGAAAGGCCTTTTTCCCTACCAGAAATCTATTATATAGTAGGATATTGGTAGGAAAAAAGACCTTTCAGAGAGTAATTCCTACCGTGAATGGATTATAGACTATCGCTGCAACGTACAGGACAAACATCT
>CABFWB010003822.1:0-70626 GCA_902151455.1 Timema bartmani | reverse complement strand
TGTATGTATGTATGTATGTATGTATGTATGTATGTATGTATGTATGTATGTATGTATGTATGTATGTATATGTGTGTATATGTGTGTTTGTACGCGTGCATAATGTTGTGTATGTAATTCACGATTGCGTGTAGCTATTATGTATTGTGTATATAAATATATTGGTTGTAGGCACTACCCTAGGCCACTACCCTAGTACAAGACGGCTATAATTTAAAAAAACAGTAATTTTTAAATAGTGACACCTGACATATAAATATTTTTCATAATTTTTTCTATTAATTTTCTATGTTGCACTATTTTGTGTGTAAAAAAGTCCCACAAATTCTCCTTTAGGATATTGCTGGTTAGAGAATAAGTGTGTAAGATACTATTATTTTACTTGATATTGAAATAATAGGAAGGATTTTTTAAGGAGATAATCTTGGCAAACTTGGATACCACGAGAAATTGAACCAAGAAATTAAATATAAAATATATAGATAATTTAAAATTTTAACTAAAACTAAATTTTAAGTTAATAACATATGTAGCTTAGGTAGTTAAACAAAATTTCCTAAGATCCACCAATTATTATTTGATTCTGGAAAGAATATAGCAAGAAAAATATATTTTGGTTCACTACTCAATTTGAAATACTACTGAGTGTAAAAAAATTTGTTGTAATTGTAAAGGCTTGCAGTTAAAAAAAATTGTATACGAAAGTGCATTTTCTTAGAGATAAAATATAGTTTTTTTAGAGAAGCTTTTTAATGGCTGGTTCATTTTTGCTAGGATTGTTGTTTTTATAGTTAAAGTCTTAATAGTTCATGGAACCTACTCAGCGGTATTCACTTATAAATAATTTTTGTAACAATAAGAACATTATACTTGTTGAAAAGATTGATTTTTTTTTCATTTTGAAACTACAACAATTCATTATCTAACAATTAAATGCATATATTTACAAAATTGTGGATACGTAGAGCACACGAATAGGGGGTTGAAAAGGAATATAACGACAACGCAGAAGGCTTTAATTGAAGAAAAACGAGAAGAACTACTATGGTTCAAACGGTCAATCAGAGAAAAACAAACAAAGAAGAGGCTTAAACAACGAACTCCAAACCATCAAAACAAATAAAAGTATTAAGAAGGTATGATTCCGACCTCTTAAAATTAGTATTTTTGTGGAATGAAAATGGCCACAGTGCGTTGTTTGCTGTGAAGTACTTGCAAATAAAAGCCTGCAACCAAGAAAATTTCGTCAGCATATTTGAGACAAAGGATCCGCATTTTAAAAACCATCCACTCAAGTTTTCGAAAGAAATTTGGAAGAGGTCAAAACATCGAAAAGGCAACTTTTGCATTTTACTAAGATTAATGAAAAAGCTATGCATGCCTCATATCTGATTATCTTGTGAGTCACGAAATTTGGTAAGCCCCACATAATTGGCGAGTCACGGTATGTTTGGTGATAATAGTTTTCCAATAACACGGTCACAGGCTGAATCGGTTAAATGCTAAAGTAGACAGAAGATAATCTTATATAAAGAGTTGGTGGGAGTAAATTGTCTAACGCGCTATTCTTGCAATAAGTAGACTAGACTGCTGATGACGGGGAGATAGAGGTTCAAATCTCAGTCAGGTATATGGTGGTTTTCCTAAATGGTTTTCCACTCTCCCTCCCCGCAAATGTGGCTACACTTCATGTGAATATAACCTCCCTTATCCCTAAGACCATTAGAGAGATTAATGCATTCACGTATTACCTTAATAGGTAGTAAGATGCTGTGCTAAAAAAAAAGTGAATAATTGTTCTCGTCCCAATATGGATGTAAAAGGTTTGTCTCAGCTGCATGTTTTCATACATATGCATATGCAACAACAAACCACAAGGAGATATGCTGTGCTGCGAACCAATTATTCGAAGTACTAGGGAGAAATTTTTGAAGACCCTCGATACTTATGTAAAAATTAAACGTCTGGACTGGGTGAAATGCGTCGGGATGTATAG
Source organism: Timema bartmani (assembly GCA_902151455.1). NCBI lineage: Eukaryota > Metazoa > Arthropoda > Insecta > Phasmatodea > Timematidae > Timema > Timema bartmani. The sequence goes on along the minus strand of CABFWB010003822.1, from coordinate 68,630 downwards.
GGACGGTGCCCGTTCTATGTGCGAAGAAAATAGCAATGTTATGACACGAGTTCTTGAAGTTAATTCAAACACGTCATGGACTAACTGAAACCTTCACAGGGAAGTGTTAGCATCAAAAACATTATTTCAAATGATTTGAAAAACATTTTGAACACTTCCGTGAAAATCGTGAGCCTTATTGAGTCAAGGTCGTTGCAATTTTAAAACCTGTGCGAGGAGATTGGGGAATATACATAACTTACTTCAGTACACCGAGGTCGCTAGATGTCGAGAGGGAAAGTGGTGACATGGCTTGTGGTGCTCCATAATGAAGTCGCAATGTTTTTGGGCCAGAAAAGCGATCACGTGCAATCGCTGCAGGACGAGGAGAGTTTTATAATAATCACGTATTTAGTAGACAAATGTTTTAAACAAATGAACTGAATTTGTATTTACAAGAAATTGAAGTAACTGATATGATTGTGGTTTTCAACCAAATTTGAGGATTATTTAAAAAAAATAAACTTTTTTGATGTGAGAATAACATTGAAGATTGCAGGTTTATATCCCTTGCATTACGTTTAGCTTGATTATTATTTTATTTCTATCGTTTCACCGAGATTTTAGGCCTATAGTTGAAATCAATTTTCTCAGGTCGACAATACATATTATGACATTTATTTAATTATAAAAAGGATAACAAAGTTACTTTAAACATATTATGTATAAATCACAAGAAAAAGGTATAAATATAATGTATATAAAAAGGAGAGAGAAAAAATATAGTTAAAACACAAAACTATTTATTAAAGCTCCCTTTTAATTACATCAAGTCAAATAATACCCAAACGAGCATTAGTTTCATCGTATATTTTCAGAGAAAGATATTACTGTCACTAAAAACTTTGTTTGTAGGCCTACAGACCCAACAACTTTCAACAAGAAAATGATCATTCATTTATACTTACTCCATTAGTGTAGTTATGTTAATAGCATGGACGGGTAGTATGACTCGTTTCACAAGAAGTATTGACCAACTAATCTAAGGAATGACACAAGTAGCGAGAGCTAATTCACAACTGAACCATCATTTTCCAATGGAGAGGAAGAAAAACCAACAATACAATAGAACCGCACGCACATTATAGCCAACCGATAATTTTTTTTACACCCACGTCTTACTACCCGTCCAGGTATTGAATATTTTATTTCACTAAGGAAGTAATTGTGAAGAAGGAGAATTTAGAATAAAATATATTACCTCTTTTACTTCGAGGGATAAATCAGCCGTGATTCGAAACGTCACCAGAAAACTAAACTAGCCTTTATTCTGAGCGCCACCGATGCAATTCAGTTGAGAATTAGCCATTTAAAACCCAGGAACGCAAACCACTTAACCAACCCTGATCTAGACCGTGGGACCAAAATGCGGGTTCCTGATTTAATAAAAAAACAGATTTCCCAGCGCGAGTGCTAAGTGTCTCTTTGGCTTGTGTGGTCTGGTTTGACGGTTACGGGAAAGTCTGGGGTTCAACACCCATACAGGTTATAATAAAGATGATCTTTCTCTAAATAATTTCCTAGTCTCTCGTTCACAAACATGCAGATACCTTTACTCTAATTTATTAGTTTTTGGCAGTGAGTCTTACTACCCGTTTAAGCTACACGCTTTTACTTTAAATATGATATTTATCATATCTACCACATTAACGTAATAAATATGACGTATTGTCCAAAGTCCACTTCAGTGGTCGGATGGTCTAATGCATAGCTCTCACGTTAAATTGTACTACCAGTGACATGGAGATCGTGGTTCGAATACCAGTCAAGTGTAATGAGGGTGTTTTTTCCTAGATAGTTTACCACTTTACCTTCACGCATATGTGGGTACATTTTCTCTGAAATCCGGCCACGCCATCCCTTATACATTAGTGTAGTAAGATCTTGGGTATTAGACTAATGGCTACTAAAGATTTGTGTAAAATTAAGAAAATAATAAAGGATAACTTAAAGCAAGCACATTTTAAAAATTTGACTTTACTCTTAGAATATAGAGGCAACTTTATGACTTGACTCATTGGTTTGTCTCTTGGGATGAAACGATTTAAAAAAAAAAATTGGTTTTATTTAAAATCATATTATTTATTAAACTGGGAAAATTAATTTTTGAATTAAGTGAAAGCATATTTAAAGATTACATAAAATTTAACTACTGCATTTTTCACTACAATCAAAAATAAATTCATAGACTAAATGCTACATATATAATACAACATACCCAGGCTCCATCGGAACGCTTGATTATTTCCTGTTATATTCTTCCCCATCAGTGTTTCGTTGGTAAACAATTACGAATACTGTGCCCTCGCGTGTTTCTCAGGTCGACATTATACAAACATTAAATGTATAATAATGATATACTTATATTGAATAGATGAATATATTAGTATTGTTTATTTTACCTAACAGTGATGACGTCACTTTGTGTTGCAATACATCTATCGTGCATTTATGTATGTGCCATTTTTATCATTTTTTAAACCTACGCTGTGGCCGGTACTGTGTTATACTCAGATTTCCTTTGGTCGTCGTCTATGGGTAAGTCGTAGTTTAAAGCCCGGCTGGGCGCATTGAGATTTCTTCCCGCAAATGATCTCTGGTGATTGGTTTACAAAGCTAATGTGGAGGCACTTTCTCTAATATACTCACTTCATCCCCATTCCGTGTAATAAGTGTTTATTGACTCTGCTTCTAAATATACAAAATCTATAATTTTAATTTATATTTCATTCAACCGTTAGGTCTGTACGTTGCATGATTTGTGTTTTTATGTGCATTATCTTTATTAAGCATTAACTTATAAAAATATCCCGAGCAAATTGGTACAGACAAAATCATCTACCTTTACATATCTTGATATTTTTAACTTCTTCTTTAGCTCACCATTTAGGGGCAAAAAACTAAGAGAAAATATAAAAAAAACTATTATAGCCCCATGGTTTAAGTTAAAAATGTAGCACGAGATTTCATTACATTTATCAAAACTGTATCTAGGCTTATTTATTAGAAATTGGTTTTAACTGGACTGAAATAATTTTAAATAGCAGAAAAGCGTGTCAAACGTCTGTTTTTTTATTTAGTACCACGTCTTACTACCCGTTAGGATTATACGCTTAATTACTAATTACGCAAATGGATTAGGAATTGGGAGGGTCGAATTTAGAGGAAGTGAACCCGCATTTGCGTGGAGGTAGAGTGGAAAACCATTTAGGAAAAACCACCCCCAGTTCACCTGACCGAGACTCGAACCTCGATCTCCCCGTCCTTGGTGGTCGAGCTCAACACAACTAGCGCGTTAGCCAACTACGCCACCGAGGCGGGTCAAACGTCTGTTAAAATAGTTTTTACAAACTATTTAAACCAAACTCTTACTTATGACAGTAATGATATATGTTTAATCCTAGACCCATAATACCAAGATACTTAATAGTAGACCTAAAGTTTATGAAAATAATTATATAAAAATAGTTATATAATAATATAACTGACAATTTAATTCAATTTAGTACATATTTTTATAATCCATTCTTTTTTTAACCAAGCTAAACTTGATGTCATACCTTTAAATATAGTGCAATATTAGAAATTAAAGTATTTTTTATTTAGTTATAATTTTATTTACTGCATTTGTAAACAAGAACCAACACACACATAATAAGTGTATTTGGATTTAACCAAGACTTATTGGTGGGCCAGTTCCTACTGTCTTGAGTTGAGAACTATTGCACTGTTTGAGAAATGATCTTAACATTTGGTGGTGTAGCACGTTTGAAAGTCCTGGTTGTGGGTACCAACATGGATGGGTACAGGTTTGTCCGGGTCTTTGTGGTTTGTGTCAAAACGATGATTGTTAATTCGCAGTCTGAGAGAACCTGTAGTAAGGCCTATATATTCTGCATCAAATGATTTGCAAAGTAGTTGATATACCAAGTTATTTGTTTTGCAGTTTTAGTATTCAGGAATTCTGTAATCCAATTTAGTAACTTTTCTCTTGCAGGATGTAGCTTGTAGATGGATCCTACAATGTGCTGCAATGAGGGCTACCACATGGGTAGTAGGTCTTTCTACTTGGATTCTTTTGAGGTTAAAGAATAAAAACCAACTGTCAAAGGATCATATCCACGCGGTAACTCCCGTTGCAGGATGTAGCTGGTAGGTGTATCCCACATGTGCTGTTTTGAAGAAAAATGTTTTAATATGTTTTTATTTGGTGAAAGGTTTATTCCTTTCCCGTTCTGGTTTATTCGCTGATAATTATTCTCTCTCACCAACAAAGTCGACTGAGTCAACACCAATCTAAAATTCTTAATACTTCTTCATTTAATTTATCATCTTTATCATTAAATGGACACAATATGGCCATGTTAAAAAAATTCGCAATACCAATTATGGGGTTTAGCCTGTTTCCAAATTTTTCGTGAACTATCGAGCCGAGTGTAAATATTTCCTCTGGAACTTCTATAATATTATGTTCATTCAAGCAAGCTGTGAAGGTTTTTTAGTCCCCCATCACACAAGTTCACTAGACACTCCATCACACAATTTCACTAGACACTCCCTGTGATTACTGTTAATAGTGCGTACATAAGTTTATAACCTGAGATTTAAAAAAAAAATCCACAGCCGAGATTGTTTAATGATGATCTTTACGTTCCCTGTCTTTGAGCATGAGTAAGATGAGATAGATATCGCTTGAAGTCCCCCGCCCCCCCCCCTACATTAGGACTTTTATTTCAAATGGAAAATGATTATTCAATATAATCTACAACAATTGATTGACTGCATCAAGTAAATGGCTTGTAATGATGGTTGTTGACTCACTATGATGACATCTTCATAATTCAAGCTCATACTCATACTGGAGATTGATGTTTCCTTTAACGGTGTAGGTAATTTGTAGAGCAATATGTTGTTACAGCTGTTTATAAGAGGCCTAGCTGATATCCCTGTAAATGCCCTAGGCGGTAGCATGTTTCCCTTTCCTTTTATGACATTAAAAAAGTTATATATACATGAGTTTTACCACTCCGCACGAAAACAAACAATATATTTGAGTATTTTTTGCAAATAGCATCCAATTCAGAATCAAAAGAAAAGTATTTGATCTACTTCAACGTTAAACACATTAAGTTTTCCGATTTGTCTTTCTTCTTGATATAAAAAATATCTCTTGTATGTTTTCCAGAAATATGTCCGGATTTTGCCTTAAACCAAAATATTTACATCCTCTCCCGTGAAGGATCTGTAGGTTCTTACATTAGAATAACCACACTTTCACAATTAAATCATCCCGTAGTATTTTTATTGTGTTTCTTGGCAAAGTTTTCTATGGAGGCCTCAAAGAAGGTGTCCCATAGCTTCTTAGGATGGGCCTATGAACCAAACACACATATGAAGTTTAAGAGAATATTGCATTTATACTAAAACAACTTGTGTCGATATAATCTCCCACATTATTTCATATTCAATACGGCCTCTTTAAAATAGTCGACTGTTCTTAAATACTATAAAGAAGTATATTCTGCTATTTTCAACAGAAAAAAACAGTCTAGGATAACATATTATCACTATTACCATCCTCTACACTCAAATGTGACTACATCGATTATAAATCCTAATGTTAACATCCCTAACCAATTAGTGTAGTCAGTCAAATACGTATATCCCGGACAGTTAGTAAGGCGCGGGGCTAAATAAGCCAGAATACATTATTCCGATCACATATTCTCGTCCCCTATTTCTCTTGCTCCATTCTGTCTAAAATAATAAATGTTCAACGATATCGCAACAAAAAAACTTCTAAATTACAAGTTATGTGTAATTAATCTAAATTAAGATTCTCCTTGCTTACGATTTTTTCACAACTAAAGCACTATAACTAGTAATTGGACCGATATATGGGCAATAGTAATAAAATGCTTGCTTCAGGACCCGATGGTAGTGGGTTCAAACCCAGCTAGGGTTGACGGATTTTTCTTGAGCGATAAAAATCCGTAGTACATCTTCCTTCGGAGGAGAAGTAAAGCTGTTAGTTTCATGTCAATTGTGACATGTACAAGAACCATCGAAAGTATGTGAAAATAACTTTCCCAGCAAGATTGGTAGGCCCTTTCGCTCTCGATCATAGAAATTCCCATATGCTGATATAATCAGTCAGTTCAGAAAGTTCACGCTACAAACCTCAAATAAATACAAAATAAAATAAAAATCAATTTATTGTCTTGTAACACAGCCTCCATGAGTCTTCAGGGGCATCAATAACTGTTTCACCTATTCATGTTATATTGTCAACGATGTCCATGTCAGCAAGGACACGCCCCATACCCAAACAGATCTTTGATAATCTTTACTTTGAATCACACTTTTAAATTAATATTATAGCTGGTATTTAGACTTCAATAAGGATTCTAAAGTGCAACCTAGAGAATTTAGTGCTCAAACTCTCCTAATGTTTACACTTATCATCGTTCTTATGTCGTTATTTTAGATGTATACATAAATTAAATTAATTGTTCAATTCTATAATGGTTATGGGAGATATATTACATTCGTCATCATCCATACACTGATTCTTGATTATTCCACCTCTACGTATGAATTAATTATATATTGGTTCATCAGCATCCAAGCGATCAATAATATCTTATTAATCTTTAACAGTTCAGTGGTGCTCGTAGTAGGAGATTTAAGCTACTAGTTTCTTATTTTTATTTAGTTTGTTTTAAAAATCATTCCTTTTTCCTCTTTTTTAGTATGAATAGCTAGGATGCTGGTGTATGCTATAACCCAGATTATTTGTAAGAAAACGGTATTGTAGCTAATAGCTATAAACTTGGATGGTGGACATCTGATCTCATTCTATGATAGTAACTATACTATTGTACTATAATAAGTATTACTGTAAGATACTTTCTGTATAAGTTTAAGTGTTTGATCAAAACTGATTAGGCAGTGTTGTACATCTGTGTTTGAAAAATTACAACAAATGTAAGCACCGGAGTCCACAGACAAATATGCACCAGATCCCTAGACTTATGGAATATTCATTACGCTCCTTGATCCAGGTTGATTCCAGCAACACTGGGGCCCGATAGTGTCAATTCTCATTAATAAAATCCCTTCCAAATGTGTAGTTGTTAAACGACTCACCTTTAACATGTTCGTTATGAAGGAACCACTGTAATCATAATGTTTAGTCTAATTAAGCTCTTTGTGAGGTAGTATTATATGAAGAGGGGTTTGAATCACTACCTGAACCTAGTTTTGTGGAAGTCGGCTGATTGACTTGAGAAGGATATTTTCGTATTCTCTACAGTGAAATAAAATTTAAAATGTTTTTTTAAATGCCTCTTGATGGCACTTAGCAATACATTTGTTGAAGGACTCAAGCTTTCCCAAGGAGCACAACCATTTTTACCTGGAGGCTGTGGGTCTCTTGTATAGCTTTGTCTGTGCAAGTGGTGCTTTGTACTAGCTGAGATCTGAAGCACAGACGTAGCGAATGGCAATAGTTACAATTGCTCGATTAACATATTTTAGTTCAATTTTTGTCAGAACTTCCTTTTGTCATGTCTTACATGCATTTGCTAATTCGCCCCCTTCTCAAATATTTTCCCATATTTTTCATGATTCCTTACTCGCACCCAGAGCTATCACACCTACTCTCTTATTCATGAGACCCGTCTTCCATGTTGAGCTGGGAACATTTCCCCCATTGTGTTCATCAGGGTATGACTTATCTCTAATCTGTTTGGACGTGATTGGGATATTTGATGATTGAAACAAAAAAAAAATCAAAAGGTAAATGCTCGACCATAAAGCTTAAGCAGACATGAATCATTATTTTAAGGAAAGGATATTAAGCTCTCACTTATTTATTCCTACTCCTGGTGTATTAAACTTAAAAATTCAAACTTACCTAGATTTAGAAAGCTTTTTGCCTAACGGAATGATGACACTATTGAAGCCGCCATAATTCGATCGCCAAATCAACTTGGAGGCACCAGACTATTATTAGGTTTTAATTTATATTTACCTCACTGAGCTGTTTTTTGGTTTCATACATTTTAATGTTTTATTAAATCAGAGTAATTAGAGTAAATGTTTATCTTTCATTAAAATGTTTTGATTACATTTATTCAGTTTCCTAGTTAATATAGCGGCCTACTATAATTTATTGATTTATTACTATATATTTTATATTTTGTTTGTCTTTTGGAACTTAAGTATCAGCTGATTGAATCTAGTGATCTTAATGTTAAACTAGTATAGTGAGAATATTTATTAATTTTAATAGTTATTTTATTATTACCTCCCTCGCTGGCCACATGACCTGAGGCGCTACTCTCGCAGTAAACTAGACTGTCGATGACGGAAGATATATATTTGAACCTTGGTGATGTTAACTGATAGGTTTTTTCCAAAATTGTTCTCCACTCTCCCTACACGCAAATGTGAGTTCAATTCAGATAGGTACAACCAGCCAAGTCCCTATTAATTGATGATGGGCTATCACTCGCTAACTAGTATGATTATCTTCCACGGATACCATTAGTTGAGATTGTGGTTTCTTAGGTGACTGTAAAGACCAATCCTGGAGCTACAAACTCTCCCACGGTGTTGGCAAACGTTGTCGCCGCTAACCGCCGGCTGTTGAGTGTTGACTCTCCTATGATGTATTCGCTCTTTCCTCGAATTACGCTTGTCAGATTGGTGTCTTCGTCGTTGTAGTTCAAAGTGTTGTTGGACGTCGGAAACAAGCTGATGCCATGCCGGGCGATTGGTCGCTGTGGCCTCCCAGTTGTCAATGTCCATTAGGCACTTCTTCATGTTGGACTTAAGAACTTCCTTGTACCATTTGTACTGTCCCAGCAGCTTTCATTGTCCATCCTTCAACTGTGAATAAATAATCTCTTTTGGGAGTTGAGTTTCGGGCATTTGAACAACGTAGCCTGTCCATCGAAGTTGATGCTTGATGATCAACGCTTCAATACTGATGGTATTGGCCTCTTCTAAGACACTGATGTTAGTACGCCGGTCTTGCCAGTTTACTCTGAGGATTCTCCTAAGACAACGCTGATTGTATCTTTCCAGATATTTTAGGTGCCTTCTGTAGGTAGTTCAAGCTCCACACCCATAAATAAGAATTAGTATTATTATAGTTTGGTACACGTACAGTTTGGTCTGAGTTCTGATATTATGGCTGTCAAAGACTCTTTCTCGCAACCATCTAAAAGCTGCACTAGCACATTTTAGGCGGTGTTGGGTTTCACAATCAATATTTGCATTCGTCGATAGGTGACTGCCAAGGTAAGAAAAGTGTTCGATGTTCTGCAAGACCTTCCGATTGATTGTGATGGCAGGAGCTGCAACATTGGAATTAAGTGCAGATTGATACAGAATTTGGGTCTTTCCGATATTAATGCCCAGACCAATTAACGTATATGCCTCATTAAATGTAATCAAAATAGCCTGGAGGTCCTCTTTTGAGTTGGCCAAAACAACGTTGACATCCCTAGTAATTATTATATAAGGTTATACACCAGGCGGATAGTAAGACGCGGTGCTTAAAAAGGTAGTAATATATATATATATATATACATAAACCTTTATTTAGCATAAACTAGCTACGGAATACTCTTTAAGATCATCACAGAAAATTGTTTTAAGTGTCTGCAAAAATTCCCCACCCAGTAGTACAGTCATCCCACCCATCAGATATTTACTACTCTGATGTCCTGAAGAGTCCTATCCAACGCTTCTATTCCTCCCTTGTGAGCCATAGTACACTCATCCCAAACGATAAACTTGCACTCTTTAAGTACCTGTGCAGTATCGATCTGTTTTGAAATATTACACAGAGGAGTTTCAGAGTAATTCAAGTTGAGAGGCAATTTGAAGGCAGAATTTAATGTCTTTCCACCATCTAACAAAGTCACAGCTCTACCTGATGAAGCTACAGAGATCGCTATTTTCTTGTTTTTTCTTGCAATGGAAAGCAACAGATCATTCAAAAACGTTTAACCTGCTCCACCTGGAGAGTCAAGACAGAAAAGAGGTCCAGAATATAAGCAAACGCTATCAATGACCTCTTGATAGACTTGACTTTGTTCGGTGTTGAGTTTAGTAACGTTCTGAGCAACTGATTCAGAAAGTTGGACTACTTCCTAAGAAATATCTCTCAGGTATTCGCGATTGAAACTCACTTTATTCATATCATTATACGGTGAAGGAAGGCCAAGCTGATGAAGTGGTTGGTTAGACATTGAAAATACTACGTTTTCTAAAATCACTAAACACTTGTTGTAAACAATGTCTATACAGTGTCTAATGCCAACCTTTTGAAACTCATTTTCCACCTGCCTTTCTATATCCTCAGAAAAACTGTCTCTGTGGTTTTCCCAAAGTTTTAAAAGACCTGCCAATTGACAAAACACCAACATGACAGAAAATAGTCCCCGGAGCTTGTACGGTGAGTCAGAAGTAGTGAATTCCTCCAGAGTGCAGTCCCAGTGGGTGTCATCCTCCAACAACCCCGACGCTTGGCAGGCAGACTGATAAGTAGGCTGAACTACACCTGACACTTTCTTAAGGTCATTAAATCGAGTGGGTGCTTGAACTTCATGAAATAGGAGTCGCCAGTAATATCATTCAGAATTGTTCAAATGTGCAGTGTACACTCTACCAAGCACTTGATCCTGTTTGACTCCTGCTTGTACAGAGACAGTCTTTCCCTGCTTACTCCGGCTAAACCTATTGTTATTCCAGACATATTACGCTGGAACTTCACTGTAGAGAAGCCCTCTTGCAAAAGCATCTACTTTGCAAAGTTTGAAAATGCCAAGAGAGTGTTTTTGGAAGGTTCTGTAAAATCAACTTGTTGACCTTTCTCGAGACGGACAGAGAGATACATGACACATGGATATCTTTCATGAATGGGGAAGCATAATATTCTCCAAGAAGCTTCATAACTACTAATATAGCGTTCTGCCCCATACTTGATAACTTCATCCCATTCGTTCTCTAAGCCAAACGCTGCATGATAACTGCCCTTAGTCATATATTTGCAGATATACTGTATGGATCTCACATAATTACATGATCCCACGTTAATGTGGGCCATGAAGATTCGAGATAGGACAGTTTTGTACCGCACCACCCACTTACTATCAAGGTCTACTCCGTTTATATTGACTGTAAAACCGCTATCAGAATGAAATCATCTGCGGTACTGGAGATAGCCGTCATTTGCAGTCTGAGTATCCTTGGTTAGTGGACGTGGGTATCTCTTGCTTAATGAACCACTGATCATATATGATGAATTTCTGTTCAGATTTCCACACGGCCCATGAATCATCGTAAACTTTACGATTTCACAAAGGACTGGATCAAGTTCTACGGCAAGAATATCTGCGCTTATGACACTCTAGATTTGTGCAGGTATGATTCTGTCTTGAAGCCATAGCAAAATTTAGGCGTGAGGCAAACCACGCGTTTGCCACTCTACAGTGTACATGTAACACCTACTTTGACTGAAAATAGAGCCTTTAGTCAAGATATTGATAATTTTTTTACTTTTATATGAAAAACCCAAGCAATAATGTCATATGTGTCTTGGGGCTTTTGTCCGACAGTTAATACCTCTTGTATCTTGGTCCACATAGGGTTACATCCGAATGTGATGGACAGGTCAGGACGACCATATTGACGTACATATTTCATAGAGACCTGAGTCCGCTCGTGCATGTAATGGGGCCCACCAGTAAAACTTGAAGGTAACACAACCAACTTGCCAAGATCAGAAACTTGCCCATCTCCCTTGCACATGGCGTCCTGCAGGTGTACATAATTTTCCGTTCGCAGTTTACTTTCGTTGTGTCTAATGAAATTCAGTATTTCTGTTTCTATCTGTACGTACATGTCAACCAAATCCGATTAAGAAGTTTGCAATAGAGTAAGATGTAGTTTTCGTGACCCTCTCTTTCCACGATTCGGTAAGAGTAAAGCTGGGGGATTCTACTGGAGTATCCATATTCTCCATAGCAGAACATAAGAAGGTACTGAAGAGCGTCATAAGCACGGTGAGTTTCACTTATCCGCACCAACTTAGTGTCTCTGCTGTGAAGAACGAGTCCCGCTTTTCAAACTCCCGCCCCACAGTCACCAAAGCCACTTCACTCGTAGTAGGCACGTTATATCGACCCCTATGTCCAGCTGAAGGTTTTCTGTCCACATGAATCACAACATTAAACTCTTGACCTTATGGGGAATTCTCCATTGCTGTTTTAAAATCTCATCTGTAAGGATTGTGATCATGAAGAACTTTTTGAAGCCGTCCAACTAGCCAGGGATTCAGAACAGGGAATATATTAGACTGAATTTCCACCTCGTTTTCATCATTGCCAACCAAATATATTTGTAAAAATGAGGGGTTTTGTTGTAATGAAGTTAACAAACTTCCTATCCTGTGGTAAACTTGCTCATAAACCTTAAAAGTTGGCATAAAATTTCTCTCATATACCTCCTTATCTCCAAATTACGTCATTTGAAAACATCCATTATATTTCCTAATGTTTGTCAAAAATTCTGAGACTCAGGATGATCATTAGTAAGGAGACTGTGGAGAGGATCAGGAGACTGTTCATTTGGAAGAAGATGTACCTTGCCGTTGCTACAACATAGATCGGGGCTTTCTTCTTTCCACTTTTTTGCGTAGCACCATCTGCATACGACTTTCTGTCCAATAGAAACAACCTTGTAATTACTGTAGTCTGTATTGCAGTCGTACTTGAATTCTGATAAATATTTTATTTTTCATGGGACAAATTGTTTATTTTCATTGTATCTCCTAACAGCTTCTTGATGGACCTCGGAATGTTTGTTTGCATATATGGAGACGGAAGCTCTGTTTACATTGAGGTTTGCCTCGTTGTATATTTTAACTGCTGCTCTATTCACATCAGGATTTTTCTCAGTGTATTTCCTGAAAACCTCCCTATGAACGCCAGGAGTTTTAGCAGTGTACTTCTTAACAGTTCACCTATTAACATCTGTATTTTTCTCGTAATATGCCTGTACTGACCGCCTATGGACATCAGGATTTTTTCAGTATATATATTTTTTACAGAATCCTTATTATTATTTTTTTATTCAATCGGTGAATCTAGTGCAAAGCTTTTTTCCTCTTTTTCCCTCATTGGAAGTAACTTTGAAACTGTTATCCGAGTCAGGGGGGGAATTCAGATCATCATAAGGCACATCAGAAAGACACTGAATTTGAGGAAGAACCGGGTAAGATAAATCAGTAAAAGAAACTCATTGTTTGTTTTGTAATTGGAAGAGCGCTGGACAACAATAATTGCAGGGCTGGTTACATCTAGTGATGTAAGGATAGGGCGAGCGACAACGGTTGGTTGTTGAGGAGGAGGAACATATGTAGCTATGAACGGTTCAATATGCGATGACATCATGGGACCATAACACCTAAAACGTAATATGGGCCTTCCATCAACATGCTCTTCAGGCTGTTTACTCACATTTCCATCACGATACACCACCAGATGGTAAGGGTATATTTCATCAGCAGCCCTAATTTAACATTGGGTGGCTTATGTGGTACGAAGAGAAATGTGAGCCTGGTACTCAACCATGGTTCTGTATATGCTACCACACGGCATCATAGTGAACTCTTGAAACCGTTGCCAGTTGTTACAAATGTGTGTGTGACACTGGCCCACACCTGAGGCGCCAGCGAGTCAGTGCTGAACATGAAGTAAGATAGGGAATATAAAAACCACGATCCATCCCCCTTCATAGGCACAACACGGCGATGTACCATCACGCCTTCATTATCAATGAGCCCCATGTCTAATAATATGTATATAGAAATGAAAAGAAAAATAGAGGTAGCTATGAGAAATAATCTGTGTATATTTAGGTACACGGGAGATGACACAAATAAAAAAAAATTGTCAGAAAATAAGAATCGGTAGAAAGTGTCCCGCTCTGATAATATTAGCGACAAAATTTAATGGCAAAACAGCTATAAATATTGAAAGCAGAGAAAAAATAATCTCTAGGGTACAACTCCTTCCTATCTTAAAATCAAACTAAACTTTATTGAACGGTAGACTAAAATAGAACTGACAGGAACTCACAAAACTTCTAAAAAAAATACTAACACTCTAAAACTCCTTAAATCTTATATACAGGAACTCAGGGTAAACCGGTCGTAAAAATGAGCTATGTTTATGTGAAAAGAATATTATCTTAAAATTTAATACTAAAAATCAAAGGAAAGCCTGATAGCACAACTATAGCACTGAGATAAAAATGAATCAGAAATAAAAGTAGGTACTGTTTAAATCATAACTAATCATACACTTGTGTTGTGTTTTTTTTCATTCTAATTGGTGTGTATACGATTTTTATTGTTTTCAAATAAATATTTTTATCCATGCGTGGCTTAAATCAAATAAAACCTTATTTAATAAACATAAATTATGTAACAACATGTTGTAAAATAAATAAACGGAATCAAAACATGTAGTCAAAAGTATTCAGACACTGTACTTTTACCTGTCATTACATTTTAAAGACAATGATAGATTTATTTCACATCTCAATTCATTTCAAAATATTTACTATAGTACACATCAGTTTATTTCTAAAGACGCGAAGATAAAAATTAATGCAAAGTTTATATAAATTATATATGTATATATAGTGTAAAATTACAATGGGACGTAAATCCAAGGAAACAACGGAGTCAGAAAGAAAAATTATCATACGCTTACATAACGAATGCCGGTCGCTAAGGGAAATCGGAAAAATTGTTAACATACCCTACACAACTGTTAAAGACATAATTGACCTATACGGGATGGTAGAAACTAATAAATAGGTTAAGGCTTGAGGCCAGTTTTAGGCCATTTGGAAGTCGAATTTTTCAAAAAGCGTTCTACAATGCACCTCTACAGTAAAAGAAGAAGCACCGTTCAAAAAGAGAGCAGAAGACGAACCACCATGTGGAGATAGGGGGGGAATAATCGTGTTTTAACCTTAAGCCCGTTTTAGGCTTCTTAGAATCTAAATATTTGAAAACCCTTTCTTAGTGGACATTCAACATATGATACATACCACCATGCGAAATTTTAGCGCTCTATGTCTCGTTAACCCGAAAATAAACTGATAAATGGGTTTAGGCCTTATGCTAATTTTAGGACTCTAAGGAGTGGAATTTTTCCAAAATATTTCTTAGTCACCTCTACAGTATAAGAAGAATCACAATGCAAAATTTCAGCTTCCTATGCCTTGTTGTTCTTCAGATACAGTGATCAGTCAGTGAATCAGTGAGTGGTATTTGGGTTTTGATAGATATAAATATATACATATAAAGTGTGTTTTCTTTACTCCCCTTTAATGTATAGAATTAACTAAGTTGTTGAAAAAGGTCTTCACCCTAAATTGGACTTTTGAAAAAATGGCGAATTAAAAATGCATCTTAGGTTCTACCACTAAATTCGAATAATATTTGTTTCATTATTTACAAAGAGGAAGAAATCAATGTCTGAACAATGTGACATATTTGCTTGTTTACCAATAATGACGAATGTGATATTAACATTTCAAAAAGTAAATAAATTTGTGCTCAAACATAAAAAATGTATTTATTTATTTTATTTAACGTGCACTTTTTGAACTGAGTGATTATATCAGAACACGAGAATTTCTTAGAATGAAAGCAAAAGGGCCTATCAATTTTGCTGGAAGAGGTATTTTCCCATACCTTTCAGTGTGAATTTACATTCCACAATTGACATAGGACAGAGCTTACTTCCCCCTAAAGGAAGTTGTGCTACGGATATTTATCACTCAAGGAAAATCTACCGACCCCAGCTTGGTTTGAATTCACTATCATCGGGTCCTGAGTTAAGCACTTTACCCAAGACCACCAAGTTTGACAACATAAGAAAGAAATGGAGATAAGATGGCATGATGTAAGTCAATTATCAGATATTACAAAAAATATAATTAAAAAGGTAAGTAATTTTTCATCAAATAAAATACACAAATCTTTTTATTTACTTTAATATTGACATGCTTTTTTTAAGAAAAATACAAACAAATAGAGCATCCGGACATTGTCAACAGTAAAATTATCACTTCATCTGAAGTTTGGAACATAATAATATGTCCACTTGTTTATCCGTCGCTGATGTACAGGTTGATCCATCGACTCGGGTATGAAACCTGTATTTGGGTAGGTGTTGCTTTTTTAACTTCATTAGAACGTATAGTTTTAGGTTATATTCAGATCAGTAAGGGTCCTAATAAAGTATGTTATATAGATGTTCTTCAACCTATTTATCTATTAAGGTGTTTAGCTGTTTAGTGATAAAGTTGTGTTTAGTCCACAATGAATCGTCCTGTATCTCATACATATTATATACATTTGGTTTATTTTAATTATTATCACTGATCTTTTAAGAAAGACCTGATATAATAGCACTAAAAAAATTGTTTATATCTTTTAAATTCTAATATCCAAAATATTAAAATTAGAGTAATTTGGAAGATACCCAAAGCTGCTCCAGATAGACACAACATTTTGAAATATATTTGGGACCTTTTTTGAACAAGAACACTCCAGATATAAGCATGAATGATTGATCATGGTTTTTGACATGCAAATTACTATGCAAATTCCATACCAGCGTAAATATTGAATGGTTAATAAAAGAAAAAAAAAACTATCATATAAATTTCTAGCTATATTACAGAAACTAACATTATGTAGAAAATGGGTTTCTGTAGAGAAATCCTTACTTTAATAATAGGGTAAACCTGCACTTGAGATTATAAACGTTAAGTAATACATTAATCATGTAATATACTTGATTGTTAGTGAGGGATTTATTGGTTCTTGATTCCAGGCAGCTGTACTGAGATTTTTCTTTTACCTAAATGGTTTCCAACAAATGTGGGTGGGTACATTTCATTTAAATTTTACCTTCCTAGCCCCATCCTCAAGTGGGAAAATATGTTAATAGTCCAAATGAATAGTAAAACGCTGTGCACTTACACACCGAAATATTAGGTGAAGACTTTGCTCTTTGTTGTTTGACTCACAGAAACTTTTTATATATCTCTTATTTGAGTATTAGCATGTTATTTCAGAAAATTATCAAACATTTATTGCTATTCAGAGCACTTAGACCTTTTAGCACTCAACCAAGGGTGGATTTACTTTGCATTACACCCTGGGCTTAAGCAGCCTGCCGCCTAATTAAGGGTAGCATAAATTTAAATATTATTAAAAATTAGAAAAAACTTAAAAGTGGCAACAAAAAATGTGCAATATATAAATATATATATAAAATAAAAATATATTAAATGTTTTCTTACCACACAAGTTTATATACCAGTAAACCTAAGGACTTAAAATTTAATATACATTGTGGATGGGAAGTCGCTATCTGATTTGAAATGACCGCAGTTTTGTTAATTACTGACCGATTAGCAAAAACGTTTTTTCGATTTTTTTAGGTTCCTTGAGAAAGTATTCTATTAGCACGACATCTACCATGAGTGAGTGAGTGAGTGAGCGATTGAGAAAAATTGCGAACAAACTCTCTTTGGAGTATCGCTTCCAAATAGTTTCATGTTTTGAATTGTGGAAATCTGTCGTTCTTGTGCAGCGATGGTGACGATATGTTCACGGTAAGCATGCTACACTTCATCCCAGTTTGAAATTGCCACACAAAATGAATAACAACTGGGTCGGTTGAAGATGCAAGAGGAAGCTTACCCCTGAGAATGTTGCGGCAGTGAGGGAAATGTTCACTCGCAGCCCTGATAAATCAACACGCCAAGCCTCTCGTAAAAGTGGACTTCCCATACACACAGTGTTGAAGAAAGATCTGAACTTAAGGCTCCGGAAACCTCATTACGTACAGGAATTATCCGTGGAGGACTGTGATAGGTGCATGGAATATGAATAAATTATGCTTTCGTGGCACAGTGACTAGACGGATCTGTTTTATAACGTTATTTGTTTGATGGTTTCGTGAATCAACACAACTGCCATTATTGGGTAGATATCGACCTAGACAAAACCGTTGAAAAAATTCAAAATCAACTTAAGGTGACAGTATGGTGCTGGATGACCTTGGACCATATCATTGGTCTCGTCCTTTTGCGAGACATCATGAACGGTGACCGGTATCTGAACATTCTGCATCAAGATGTGCAGCCAATGGTCTCTCAACGGAACAAAGCTCACGATATTATTTTCCAGCAAGATGGCGTCCCACCCCATTTCACCATTATCTTTCATAACTGGCTGGCCGAAAACTTTCTGGGGCTTTGGTTGGAAAAACAGGGACCACACGAATGGCCTGCCAGAAGTCTCGGCCTCGTGCCATGTGATTTCTTTTTATGGGGTTGGGCCAAAGATGAAGTCTACCGAACAAATCCACGAACATTGGAATAATTAGAGGAACGTTAGTTAATTTGTTAGGAAATGTTCCCCGATATTTCCTTCAAAAGACAATAGATGACACACCATGATTTATAGAATTCCTGGTTAACAACGCAGGAGCGTACGTGAAAATTTAATATGCCGCAAATACTATCGTGGACTTGTAAACAGAACACTACTTTGTGTAAGTCTATTCATTGTTAGTAAAATTAAATCGTTTAGAATCAGATAGTGACTTCTCACTCACCACGTACATACTGAATGCAAAATATCCACTCCTAGAAACATTTATAGTAATATAAATGTGTTATAATGTTAAGGAAAGATAATGATAGAGATTCATGAGGGAAAGATTGCTCACAATTATGATAATAGTAAGTGCCTCAATCACTTCGTTACCATCTTTATTAAGACTCCTGTACGCGTCATCACGAATAACCATCGTGTGTCAGAGAAACCTTTTATGTCACTATAATTATGTGTTCTTGAAAAACGTATTGTTCAAAAAAAAATTTCGCATTTCAAATAATTCTTTATTTGATGCCCGAAATTTGCCACCCCACAAATTTTCCACCTTTACTATTGATAACTAATCCGATATTATGTAAATCCACTCTTGTACTCAGCCCTTATACTTGTAATTGTACACCATGATATAAAATATTGTCATTGTGTTTAGAAATTTTGGAATTACAGTAGTTTTCTCCTAATTATACTTAGTACGTGTGAAAACTTGTAATAAAGCTGTTCTTTATTATGATGCTCTTTCGTGGATAATGAGATGGGCCTAACTGGTCTTCTTCATGTAAGTTTGTCGGTAGAAAGAACTGAACAATATAAACATGAAGCCTGTGTTAGACGTAAGATAAATCATTGGTCTCCAGGCAAAGTCACAGTCGAATATAAAAACAAAGCTGGAGTGAATGGAGATTATCAAGAACTGGATCTGAAATAATAAAATTGTAAGATCAGTAAGTCATTTATTTACGTTATACGTTCAATTTACAAGGTTTTTAGTTTAATTTCTGGCAATGTTATAAGTTTTAACCAGTAGTGGCGCGTCACTTTAGAGGCTGACGGGCACGCCTGATTCGGTTCGTTAATCATCTCTAAATAATACATTTAAAAGAAGATTCGGGAATATTTGTTAAAAATTAATTGATTTAAACACAAATAGAAAATATCACAAACATGTAAAAATAAAAAATTGCAAGTTCACTCCAAAGAACGCGGATCTGTTGCATAAAGTCTTCAGCTGTGTTATTAATGTACATACATATGTATTTTCACTGCCAGAACAAGTTCACGGGAAACAGTACAAAGATTTTTAAAAATCACAGCTGCAATAAAGCTTTTTTTCTTATGCACCTGTGGAATTTAGCTGGCTTTTGAAAGCTTGACTTTCATTTTTCTTGGTTTTTGTATGTTCTATACAGAATTCAGGAATCTAATGATTTCAATTCCCTTTTTTGATCAAGAGTTGATCTTGAAACATTAATTTTCTTAAGCACCTCAATTGAAATATACGATAGACTTACGTAAAATATCACAACATATAACTTAACAAATCAACACAAACCTAAAATTACCCCACATGGGAACACTCGTGCTATACACAGCACAACTATGCACCTTCAGACGCAGGAACACGTTGAAAAGCCCTTACAGTCAACGCATCTGACTGCATACCGTTTCAAAAACATTCCCTTCTATTACCTAAACCAAAGACATATTTTCTTGAAACTATTATGGCAAGCTAAAATTGTCATAGGAATACGAATAATAATTTTTCAATATCTTGATTTATAAGTGGTGGCCCACTGGGTGGATTGGGGGGGTTCACACATTCTGATATAATGGAGTAATTACTTTCACAAATTGTGCTCTTAATATTATTATGGAGACAATCAACTTTACGAAGAAGTTCTGAATTAGAGGCTTATTCCAACCATACAGAAGTTTAGCAACAAGTTTCCACCATACCTCCCTATCAAGCTATCACAATAACCTATAACGTATAACATTGAGGTTGTTTTACTCCGCCATAGTCTCCAGATCTCATACAAGTGAATTTTGCCACACTGATGAAATTCTAACTCAATCATTTTGAGTAATTTGTAATCCTTTCAGCGATTGAACTCTATCCTTTTCATCTCTCTCCCTTTATTATAGACGTTATAGGTAGTGCAGTAAATTAAGAATTTGTCCGACTTACCATCTGCATAACTGTTAGGTACTTCTTCCACCATAGATATTTTTTAAAGCTTGGTCCAAGTGCCGCTACAAAGTAGTAGAAGTACATGATGGAATGAATCAAAGTGTTGATCACGGCAGTTAATGTACAATGCCCCCCTGAAAACAACAACAGTAAATATATATATATATATATATATATATATAATATTCTTTATATTGAAAATTGGTACATGGACACGGGAATCGAACCTCAGGATAATAATAGCTTAGCATACTACTGAGCTATTATGAATTAGTCCCGTGCTCATAGGATCATTCTTAATTCATAGTTTAACGTTGAGTCTGTAATTGGCGTGTGGAAATAATCAGATACTTATGAGTGATGTAAAATAGCCCTTGCTATCAAATGCCACTGCCATTTGAGTTTTACTGAATTGAAACTTGTGTGTGAATAAACATAAATTCCCTTTGATTATCATCTTATATTGTCTACTTAGCAGCCTAACATCGTTAGTGAGTCGTAGATGTTTGTGGCATCTAATATCCTGAGATATTAATTGATCGCTCATATCTAGCTGACGATTTCCATATGTCCACCAGAGATATATTATTATTGAAGTATGTCCCTGAGGAGAGGACACGTCCTGGATGGTTCAATGATAGAGCATTGGCACGCTAAACAAAATGTCTCAGGTTCAAATTCCACGTCCAGGTTTAATTATTCATTTAATTTAAGTTAATGTGTATTTGTGTTTATCAGCTGCGTAACACAAATGGGTGCTTAGCAATAATTAGCTAACATCTTCTTCCCACTTCGAATGTCATGCCCAAAGATAGGCTTCATCTTCGATTATTCTGATTTAATATTTCTTCTATGATAACTAAAGTATATTTGAATACAACTACACAGAAGTTGTTTAGTGGTTAGTATACTGATAAGTATTTATATACAAAGTAGGCCTACTTTAATTTTTTTAAAGAATGACGAGCGTTTTATATCACCATTTCTTATGAAGACAAATTTGTGATATTAACCGCATCAGCGGGTACGCAAATTGAATGTAAGAATCCTCTATCAAGGCCTTAGCTGCCGAAAGGGACGTGAATCACGCCTTTTGAGGGTCAGTTTAATCCCTTTAATAAGGAAGGAAACAATTAAAGCATGCGTTAAATATACTACAGAACTTAGTAGGATCTATTTATTGTTGACTCCTTTTTTAAATATAATATCTCCACATTTCCCCCACAGCTCCCATCCCCAGATGATAGAGTTTAATTTAATTGATCCCACCTCCCGCACTACCTAAATCTTAATATCTAGTAGGATTTTGCTAAAGATTCAAAATATTAACTTCGCTTCAAATATTTCTTAGCTTCGACTTCGATGTACGACGTAAAGGAGGAAGAAGAATTGCTCGCTAATACTCACTCATTTCTTCAAATAGAAAGAACGTCCAAGATAATAATTCTTGTAGGGTGGCTAAGAGAATAAAATTGATTTTTGATACAACCCATTATTTATACTGGGTGTGTATAGATCAAAGAAGACCTTTAAAACATACACACTTGGTAAAATTAAGATGGTAAAAAGTATGTAAATTTAGATAAATTATATTACTAGTAGGTTTATTATTTTTTAAATTTAAACAAGATTTAAACCATTTATATTTCTTTTAGATCAGAATTTGACCTTTCCTCTCAAGTGTTCTTGACCAGAAATCAGACGCCCAGTAGTTTTTATGAGCCAACAATCAATGTAGCCTAATTCATTTTATTATAACCCTTTTATAAATACACCGTTTAATATTCTTACAATTGAAAAATAGTAATTATTTGGGGGAAATTTATAGCGTGTTTCTGAGGTCCCAATCTTTACTCTTTGTGCTTAAGAAATTTATGTTCAAAAAGTCTTTAATTAGCTCACCAAATGTGTGCAATGTTTGGCATTAGATATGTGTTATGTAGTTTTGTTTTATTTTATAAAATTACACAAGCACCCGAATTATGATGGCTTACGGACACGCATTTGCTATCAATTATAATAGTGACATCAATACCTGATTTAAATTATAGGACTCACACTCTTGCTACAGTAATTTTTCTAAGCTATGGGAGTAAATTAAAATAAATTAAGTTTTAAAATTGTATTCAATCTTAGGTTTATTTTTGTAACTATGCAGTTTTAAAATAGAGTTTTTTCTTCTTAAAGTTTTCAACTTGGTATATTTTTTTATCAAACGAGTGTGACATACTACCTATATATAATTTGGACTGCGCCAAACAGCCCTTTTACACTTTTACAGATGAAGCCGATCTTAATTATTTGTTGCCGATATTGCGGATCACTGATGCTCATCATTTGGTTTATTTTCTTTAAAATATTATAAAGTCAGTATACAAAATAACAAACACATATTTTTGAATATACATAATTTTTTGTTCATTAAAGTCTTAGCAAAACTATTACTAAATATAAAAAATAATAAAAACTTAGATATGCTATAGCAATTATTTTAATAAAAGGAAAGGGTCAACTAAAAGGTAGCTAAGTTTATAACTCTTTGAAATAAATATAAAAAGCTTAACTGTGAGCATAAACTATTAATAGTTTATGATAACTATTTAAAAACTCTAACAAAATTATTCAAAGGCTAAAATACTGTTTATTTTTAAAATCTTTTTCTGAATAGGAGTTAATATTATTATTATATATTAAATAATACCCTTTAACCAAACAATAGTGATAAATGACCTTCTCTGTCGTCAAGCGATAGTTCAATGAACTATGTTGTCTGACTTGCTCAGCTACAATCATTACCTGACTTCTAGCTTACACAGTTCAACAGTTAGGCATAAATAGTCAGGTTTTAAATGCCGATCTTCGTCTTATCCGATTGTGTCCCTATCGGATTGGTACCTACCTACCCAACCATACTTATAATATATTAGAATTTTAAATTAGGCATAAAATATATTTAATTTAAATGTTATTTAATAGTCCTGAAACTATTTAACATGGTAGAACCTTTTTAATACGGACGTACTCAAAGTTGCACTGACTTACGACTCACATTCAAATAGATATCCACGAGGAATACAAAGGTTTATTTATCTTCAATTTTCTTCTACAAAAAAAACTAGTTTGATTGTACTCACACTTTTAATTTTGTTTTCCCTAGCACAAAGTATTGATAGTATTAGTTTAAAAAAAAATATTTTAATTACTTTTGTAATATATTGATATTTATACATGAAAATAGATGGTTTAGATATTACTAACAAGAAAAATATAAAATGTTTCTTGGGTTACAAAAGTGGATCAACAATTGGATCACTCGAAAGCATTTTGCATCTTTTTAAACCATTTCTTTTAGTTAAGATTAAAAATAAACCTTCGGAAAAATATGAAGTCATAGGAGGCATAATATGTACTGGTTGTAGTAGTCATTATAACTACTCAGACTGGACTTGTAACCAAAAGTTCTACTACCCTTCTTTGAAAGGAAATAAATAAGCCAAGCCCTCATTTGAACAAATTAAACATTGTTTTGACTACAATTTTAATGATCGCACCTTAATCATTCTTAAGCAATTAGCCTAATCAAAATACTTATAGCTCTGAAAGAAGAATAAGCACAATCGTTCAATACTCTATTTAATACTTATGACAGTAACAAATAATGTAGATTCATGCAAACAAAAAATTTAAATAAAGTAGGATAAAAAAATCAATAAATTGTATTTATTTGTATTTAAAAGATTCTACTTGATAAAAATTATCTATTAAAGAATTAAAAACGTGATTGTTTTAGTGAAAAAACCCAATACGGGTTTGTGTTCTTTTTCCCAAAACAACACTTAGAAAATAATATAAGCCTAACTCACGTCTTAGTGAAATTGAGGAACTTTAAAGAGTTTCTAGTAATAATTCTGTCCATTTAGACCCAACCACTGTTCTGTAGTTGTCTGTGTATCAGACCTACTTACCGGCGTAATATCTCACACAGATGAAACCTACTGCCGGCATCCCAGCATGATGAAATATGTGCAAGAGCGTAATTTGATTGTTCTTTTTCCTTAACATGAAGAAAATCTGAAAACAAAATGAGCAGTGGTAAGTTACTAGACAAATTAAGTAAAATATGACATAAAGCAATAATTTATTTAAATATTAAACTAATACCAGTTTTCACAACGTATTTAGCTCTTTTTTTTATTATTTTTATCTTTTGCAGTTATGTTAGGGTCATCACTGAAAGCCTTTTTAATATTCAGGCAAATTTTGAAGAAAAAACTTGACATACATCAGTAATTAATTATCTATTGAATTTGTATATTTTCCTTGAGGTCTTCATTCATTTCTTTGCTCAGAACCAAGTAGGGAGATACTATATTTCACATAAAGATAAGGTGAAGTACGAAACTATTGATACATCACAGACCAATTAAATGAGCTAGTCTCAATATTGCGTCTCCCAAGTCAGACTACTGAAGTATTCATATGGCCAACCTTATTGTCGATCTAACTTTTAAATCAATGAATTAATTACATATCTCGAATGTCATGTATCAATATTGTGTTTGCTTGACGACTCAAGTGTGATCCTGATATTTACCTTGAGCATTTGACGAAATCACTTGTTATCTCATTGATAGAGCTTAGGTGTATAAATTAAAATATCTTGTGTTCACAACCAAAGACTTACTAAAATAATTAGCGATTCAAACCATTAAGGAAAAAATTATTTTATAGTTTTGATACTAGGTTGTTCCTATATATGTTGCTTAACAAGAGGTGTATGTATATCTATATATAAATATAAATATTAGAATTTTATACATATATATGTATATTTAGAATTGTATGTATATAGATGTATGCATAGCTATATATAAAGTTGTACATATATATATAAGAATATTATAAACCACATAATAGTGTCGTGTCGTGTCGTAGTGTTAGGTGAAATGACACATACTAGGCCCTCACTTTTTCTGTAATGAAGGAAGATAAACCAGCCCTGTTTGGTCCACATGTTAGTTGTTGAGATTCACTTACCGTGTCCAATAGGTCAATTATCTTACTCATGTAGTAGTGCCAAATAACATTCGCCATCTGAGGGAGAAAAACATTCCATTTTAACATTAATATTCTTACAGATAATAAAATAAACTTATTATTACTAGACTTAATCAAATTCACTGTAAGAATTCAAACGTGCAGGACTATGTGTTTCAAATTATTTTACAGGGTATTTTTAAGTACTAGTTCATATTATTTACCTACTATCCGGTAATTTTACTAACAAAATGTTATTATTATTATTGATTCTCAGGGAATGGGACCGGAGACACAAAGGCTTTAATAATAATATTAAGTATCTGGTCAACCACATACCAGAGAATCTCTATTTTAGTAATATATCACTCATCAAGTTCTTATATCGATACTTGACTTTGAAAAGATAACTCAAATCACAGGTATTGCTTTAATGAAATTAATTTGAAAATGTTTCCGGTGATAGCATTACTGGCATATTTTCAAAAGTAGTGTAAAATTTTAGTCTTGAAAACATATACATAAATATATATCTTCATTAAGTTCATATAGATCTAAGAAAATTTTGGAAATAATTAGAGTTAAAAATACCAGTTACCACCTCACATCTATAGTTGCATATGATTTGTATGCTTATCACGTGGAAGTGGATCCAAAAAAGCATCTCCACATTTTAAATAAAACCGTTTCTCTGCACTTTATTTTCTCTTTAGTGCGAAAGTGAATATTATATTTTTCTCAGATCCAATATTGACCTATTTTATAAGTCTAGATTGAAAAATAAGGACTTTATTAGAAATGTGTTGACCTGAAGATGTAAACTCTCTATTAAAATTACAAGATTTTAATCTCGGAAGCTGAAATATGTCCCCTCCCCACAATTACCACCCACAGACGTATATTCAAAACTGCTAAGGCTATGCATCCCATCTTTTGATGGGGGTATCCGTTGAGAATTTATCCGCAAAAATCCCTCCTTTTCCCCCAGACGCAACTCTGGAACCACTAGAGCTATGGGGTTCATCTTCGGGTCCGGGGTACCCCTTAAGAGCTTTTTAAAAAAAAATCCCTCCCAACCCTCTCCAACCCCCAACCCACTCCAACCACCCAATTTCCAGAAGCATCTACAGAAAAATTCCCCGACTTCTTTCAAGCTCCCCTTCTTCTTCCAGATGAATCCCCGGAACAGCTTGGCTTAAGTTCCCATCTTCAGTTAGGGCTACCTGACATTAAATCAATGTAGTTTTCATTTATGTCATAAATATATTAACAAAAACAAAAGTACATTCCTATGTAAGAATTTAACATAAAATATTTACTGTCATGACTTAATGAAGCTAAGGCTTCATGGAGCCGTTATGCTCCATACCGCACCATACCATAAAATTTCGGATGAATTATATCCATATTTTTTAATACAGGTGCCTACACCTATCTGCTTTGCCCCACATCACTCTGTACTGTTGCAGATGAATCGTTGATAAAGCATGTGTCCACATCTTTACTGTGTGGTCCGGAGCATATAGTCACAAACCCCTGAATTCGGAAGAAAATTCGGGAGTCTCCTGAAACGCTCCCATTCCAATTCAAAGGAGAAGGAGAATATATAGAAAGCAATCAAGGAATACCTTGTAGGATATGATGAGACAAACATAATATAACTTGGGTGAAAGAAAAAATTAGGTTTTCTCTTTAAGGGATGAAATAGATCAAGAAAAGCCTGGTGGAACGTGTAAAGAATAAGTTAAATTTTCTATTAGTATTAGCTGTTATTTCGTATTACAGGTCCAATCCTTTTGTCAGTGAAATTATACCACCAAAGCGCCCTATCCTCTGCTTCCTATTTCAACTCCCAGAATTGTGTTATTTCCTTCAGGTCATCTAATATTGGAATCCTCCTTCTTCCTAAGCTTCTCCTTCCCCCAAAGCTTTCTTCATTAACGTCATGCAGAAAACACTTCCTCCCAAAGATGTGATCAATCAACTTTTCTTTGTATGTCAAATTACCACTATGAAATACTGAAAATACCTATTAGGGAAGTCAAAAAATACAGTAAGAAGACGAAGAAGAGGAAAACCCTTAAAATTTTAGTTTGAATAACAAAGTGATTATCTTGAATAAGAGAGATTTTTCACATCAACTCTTCAACTACTGAGAATTCATTTAAAACTAAACAAACCGTTCCGCTTAAATGACTATGTTATGATAGCTGAAGATATAATTAATGGAAAAGACAATCCGGAAACATACTAAGAGGCACTCAGTAGCATGCACAGAGCTAAATGGAAACAGGCTATTGACGGTTGAATAAAGTTTCTGGAAGAAAATAATTCATAGCCCAACTAAAATAAATAAAAGTAATTGCATGAAAGTGGGTTTATAAAGTAAAAACCCATCAAGCTAGAAATGTGAACAAGTAGATATAAGGCCAGACTTGCCGTTAAAGAAATAATTACTTAATGCCCGAATAGCAGGGTTATATAGTTATGATTGGAAAACTTTGTATATATGGGTAAATACTGTGTCCTCGCCTTCTTTTTCATTGCGTAAAATGGGTCAAAAGAGACACCTTAACATTTATATTGGTTAGATTATACGCTGAAGATGTGTTTAACCAAACAGGACAAGTTCAGGTTGAAATTACAAATTGTACAAAGTGTGAATTAACCTTCTTGCCAACCATAGCCCCAGGGATCATGGTTCCCAGTCTACTCCACTAGAACAAAGTGCGGTGCCAGATCTGCACAACCTGTAAATGCTCTAAGAATAGGGAAACGTCCAAATGATCCTGCCAATGTAAAAGAGATGTCTATTTTTCATCTCAATATGTTTTTTGAGGTAGCGTATTATATTCAATAAAAATATTTTATAAATAGTGTATTGACCTAGAGGTACTGAATTTCTCATTAACATGATTTTATATGTAGTTGCACAATCATGTGTTAAGATTTGAGGAGACTGATTCCAGAAGAGGAAATTCCAGTTAAAACGTGAAACACTTCATACACTACTATGAATTTTGATTATAAGTTATTTAACGTTAACGTGAAACAAATTGAACACATATTACTTTAGTTATCTACCAAAATGAGTAATTTTCCAATACCTGCTAGGTGATATTCTTAGGGGCGTTAGAAAGTAGGCGACTGAAAATATAATGAGTCACTTTTGAGTCATATTTCCAGCTGAGCAGATAAAGTGCTGGTGAACCACCAGAGAAAAGAATCTGCTGTTTCCTTGACTGGTTCCGTCTCACTCAATAGCGTGATTTATATCGGTCTCTCTTTTTCTTTCACTAATAAAAAACTACTTAGCCTTCACTTTAATAAGCCATTGCTCGGTGATCTTTTAAGTAAGATTTGAAGGTCCATAATAATGTATTATTATCCACTATTGCAAGTTTTCGTCGGGTCGTATAGACCCACTACTTTACCAGATGCTATTATAATAGTTATCTTACCCTGAGAGCCTGAGGGTGAGATGAATAATCGACAGGTTGACATAAGAGGTTATAACTTCCCCACCATCCGGCTTGGAGGAGCTGAAACATAGGCTTGTGTAATGTGTTGAAACATTTCCTGATTTAATAAGGATAGGCTTAGTCTATACGAGCAGCTAAACAATACTTTAGGATGACCATGGAAATGTCGGAAAAAGCATGAACTTTTCTTAAATTTTAGCTTCTGGAAAGTACCGGGATAGTTGCTTACATTCTTTCCCGTGACGGTAATTTATAAATACTATTGGGCTTTATTCAAAGATAAAGTTAAGATACGCAAATATGTGAAAGCTTGCAAGTATTGTCCTCAAATTGATTTTTAATTAACCTTTTTTGTTAAATCATTTGAATCACATGATATTTTTAGAATAACTAGCGTGACATGATCTTAATGGTGGCATTCACCTCAGACAGTTTTCATGTTGTCATTATGAGGTGTAGCACGTTTGTGTAAGATACATTCTTATAACCTTATGTTCAATGTCTTTTCTATTGGAATTTACACTTGCATTATGTGAGTGGACACATTGAAAGTAAAGTAACGAACGGTTTTATGAGCCTTAAATAAATAATTCGTTGGAATAACCAAAATAGATCCACATACTTATAGCTATATTGTATGGAGTTATTTATATAAACACCGTGAATCAATTAGCCCTTAAGACACATTTTAGGTTATTAACATAAGGAAATTATTATCAAATTTTACCATCATTATTTTGTATTTTATCTTTACTATAACTGTAATAGTAAGCTATTATAAAGTAATTATCACGAACAGCACCTAAAAAGTAAATAGTTGTATTACCTTAAGTGATAACAGTGGTACCGGAACAGGGTATTCCTCCCCCCCACCACCTATAATTAAATTCCCCCTCCCTGCTTTTATTATAGATGGGTAGATTTTTAGTAAAATTTCATAAATTGGGAATCATAAAAGCACCTATAAATATCTTCAAATGGGCATTTTGACGAGTAGGTATCTGATTTTCAATATAATAAATTTAAATAAATTCATTTAGTTCACTTTTACTATCGACTAAAATAAAATACACTAGAAAGATATAATATACATACATTAATATAACTTATAATAATATACATATTTATAACTTACTTTCAACATAATTATACTTTTTTTTTAGGTGCGATTCGGGTTATTTGTAATTCCCACTGATTATTCATCGGGGAAGAGGGAGGGAATTTTATTTTCAAATTATGTATTGCTGATGTAACAGTGCATCAGAGAAGAATGTCTGCATGGAAGTGTTTCGGTTTCCGATTTGGTCCCCTCAACACTCCCAGACTTACGATGGCTTAAAAACAAATCCTCAACTGGGATATAGTTTAAGAAAATGATTCATAAAATCTAAAAAATGTAATCAACGGGAAAGCTATCTTTTGCATTTTATTTGTAACACTAAAACGATAAAGCTTAAAAAATAATTATTCAACCACTTAAATTTGACCGTGTATACAGCTCACCATTTAAAACACCTTTTCATACGGAAATATTTGTTTAACGCCTCAAAACTGGAGAGTAAGCATACTAAAAAATTTTGAAGATTAAGTTATTTACCTGGTAAAACCAAGAACTATGCTAAAGTTTTTATTCAAGAGTTAGTGACAATTCTGTAAGCTCACACTAGATGTCATTAGATGGTGCAGTTCTTTTAAATTATATTTATACTAATAAAATAAATTGGAACTTCATTTTTAAAAAAAAATTTCATCTAAATTTCCTATGCTATAAAAAAAATAGTTTGTAATATCATGGAATCTTAAAATTAACACACAATGTCTCACTCCAAGCTAAGCTATGTCGTACTATTTATGAATATATCCAAGACTTTGAAAGATTTTCCAATCCCAGATACTGTAGCAATAATATTGTACTTTTTAAAAAAGATATTTCTAAACGAGGAGAGATATTATCTTAATTTAAATAAACATTTTTAATTTTAGCATATCAGAAAAAATTTAAATTTACACTGAGTGTGTGATTGAATATACTGAGAAATAAAAGCCAATTTGTCCAATCCCCACTTAACTTTCTGTGCAGGATAAGTGGTAGTGTTAATCAATTTCCTTCTACTAGCTAACAATTAATATCCATCATAACATTAATTTATCTCTAAAAAAAGTATTACCTGATTGAAAAACTAGTAAGATAATTTATTATATGTTTTATGTGGGTAAACATTTTCTACGTTTATCTAATTACGAGGAAATATAATACAAACCTTGGAAATAAACAATTGACTTTTTAAAATGTTGTGCAAAGGAGGTACTTTACTTTGTAGGTATAGGGTAACGCTTAGTAAAAAATCAAGCCTCACCACCACCTTGGTCTACAACATTCAATAATAATATATTAGCATATATCTAGTAATATTTTTTAATCTCTTTACTGAGATTATAAAAAAATAACCTACCGTACCTCATTAAACATCCAGACATTGTGGACTATTTGAAATGCATTGAACACCATGATTATTCTGCTCAGATCGAAAGGACTTCTGTCCCGCATTAGTTTTGGTCCTAGGTATAGCACTAAATACATATATGACATGATTATGA
Organism: Timema bartmani; assembly: GCA_902151455.1. Taxonomy (NCBI): domain Eukaryota; kingdom Metazoa; phylum Arthropoda; class Insecta; order Phasmatodea; family Timematidae; genus Timema; species Timema bartmani. The sequence goes on along the minus strand of CABFWB010003822.1, from coordinate 36,775 downwards.
TCAGTACAGGGATCGGACTTCGGACCAAGAACCAATCAACGGTGCGTGAGTCTGGAACATTCACATGAACATTACATTTATATGTTAAAGAGAGGGAAGACTGCTAATCTTAGCTTCATAGCTCTGATTTGAGGCAAGCAATGGAAAAAATACTAATTAAGGGCAAGAAGTGAAACGTTCCCAATGGTAGAATGAGGATTTTGACTTCGTATGGCTGAACGATAGTACATAGAATTGAAATGGTAAAAATCGTACTCGAGCAGCATTATATACTTTTTTTCTGTGTTTTGAATCAATTTAAAACCTTATTTATTTTAATTATTTACTGAACATATCATACAATTATCACTAGTTTCACTAATTTTATAAAAAGTAAATGATCAATTATTTTTTATTAATAAATTCAAAAATGCCACTACTAAACTTATAAGCCACCTAATGTGTGGCCTCTCTAGAACTGATACTAAGCGATCAATGTTGACCTCATATACGTAAGCCAAAAATCAGTCTCCCCCTGCTTTTTCATATGATTATATTAGTCCATGTATAATTATATAATCTCTATAATACAGAGTATACATATAATATTTATTATGTTTACTAAACAGTATATTGCATATATACCCACACCCAGCAATGTATTGTGGCAACTTCAACAACCATCATGTCAATTTGAAATATTTTTCAAAAAGCCTATACCGACTGATACTCCACGTATTGGGCATTCCAATCCCAAATCAAAACATTCTTTCCAGGGCCGAATGAAACTTTCAGAAAGCTGACTTCACCGCAAATCTTGACAAATACTTGAGATGGATACCACCAACATATTATAATTATAAAAGTTTTGTAGGGGCAGTAATATTGATGGCAATAAATCACATCCCTAGAAGGTACCAAAAGGATTATGTGTCTGGATGGAACGATGAAAGTGAATCAGTAATTCCTGAGGAATGATAGAGCTGAAATCGGAGAAGAGCTACTTCAAACGATGGATTCTGCCCTAAGAGAGAAATAGATAAAAACAACAAATATATACTTCAATCACTATCGTATAAAAGCATGAGCTTTACTAAAAAAAAGTTAGAATCTTGTCTCTCTACGCTTATAAATAACTCATTTTTGTGCCAAACCATGTTACTGACCAAATTGTCTCCTTATCTGGAGTTTCCAGAGAAAAAGAACATACAAAGCATGTGAAGCAAGAACTCAACACTATAAAGACCAATTAATAAGAAAAGTTGGATTTCTCAAGACCATTCCCAAGGCCCGATGTCAAAATGTCACTCCAGAGGAGAAAAACTTGTAAAACGTATTATGCTAATGGCTACCACAATGAACACTTGATTAAGAGTGTCCCACATCCTAGGAAATGACTGGTAAAGTTATTTGGTAAAATATGAAATGTGATCACATCCTTAGTGAACTAAAGGAAACAAAATTATTTGCCATTCCCAAACTAGAAGAAGTAAGAGAAAAAGCCGAAAACTACTGATCCATAGCACTTCTAAGTACTTCTAGACAGAATGATAATAAGCAGACAAGGTGATAAAATTATGGGACCTGTTCCGATTGAAAAAACTTGTTTTAGAGTAGGTTGGAACTGTACATATCAGGTTCTCATCCTCACAACTTATATCCAGGAAGGCTTCCAAGAATTCCTGAAACATCTGTGGTATTTTTCAATCTACCAGCAGCCTTTGACACCGTGTGGAGAAAGGGACTACTCTTAAAATTCCTCAGTGTTCCCTGTAGGGTGATAGCCCAGTTCTTAAATATCATGTTGTGCAACTGATATTTCTAAGTCATCTTTGTTTATAAAATTAGCAACCAAAGGATACTAAAAGACAACCTGCCTCATGGCTTTGTATTTGCACCAATTTTATTTAACCTGTACATCACAGATACCCCTGAAACTATCAGCAGGAAATGTGTCCATGCAGATGATCTGGATATAGGAATCAGAGAAAATATTAGAGAAGAAACAGAATATTGACATAATATGATTTGTCAACTTTATGGGAACACTACAAGAAGTGGCTACTCACGACAAGTCCAAGCAAAATGGAATGATCATGTTTTCATCTGAGTAATAAGCTCACCAATTATCAACCAGACTCATCTATTTCATTGGATGCCCTGTTAGATACAACCTCACCCCTAAGTACTTGAGTTTCACTCTTGGTAGATCTCTTACTTGTCAACGGTACTTGTAGAGTACCAGGACAAAGTTTGTACCAGAAACAGAATCCTCCAAAAGTTATATGGGACTACATGAGGGTCAACCGCTTCAACACTTCGATGTTCCGCTTGAGACTATCTCAATCAGGAATGGATATGCACTGAAGATGGGAATAAAAGTGAATCCAACAAACTCCACTAGACGTAAAATCCTACATAATAAGCCGAAATAAACCATGAGGCTTCGATCTGCCACGACACATATTGTAGACTGTCAATATTAAACGCACAAACCATGGCGTATGTATGGACTCTCACTTCAAATGGAGAAAGGTACCTGATCCATTCTGTAGCTTTAAGACAGTACGCCAAACAATCCCACGTATAGTAGTACAATTTACAATATCCCAGCGTGCTCAGTTGATGTGAAGGGATTCTTCGGACTCAACCCAGAGGCGATCAACTGACATGGCTAACCATAGTTTGTGCATTTACACATAGCACCAATCTGAAGTTTTAAACTGCGTGTTCACCATTGTGAGTAATTTAAAAACCAAGGAAAATAATAACAGAATACTTGTATCATAAATCGGAGAAAGAGGGATAAGTAAATCTCAGGAGTATATATATATATATAGCGAGTCTTAGACTGTATGATTACCATTGTGGATTACTGGTATTTTTATCTTTTTCTAATTTTATTACTTTCCTGAATACTATGTTAAATCTAATTCTTAGTAACAGAAAGTAAAAGGAAATATTTCTCCTTTATCTTAAATCATATTACATGAAATCGTAGTCATTAACAATGAAACAAAGAAAACCTGTTAATAACACACAAGTATGGCTGCTACAAGGCATTTCAAACATCATTTTAGTCTGCTGTGTACACTGGCGTATAATTGGCTTGAGCCTATTTTTGCCTGCTCATTGGGTGGTACAAGGGTTTTATATGATGCCCAACATACCGCATAAAAAGTTTAAATTACATAAATTGTATGCATTGTACACATTGTACACTATTCCCTGTGTATCAACTATAAACGCCTTCATAGAAAATATTGTGTTTCAACTTGTGCGAACTATATGCCAAGCTTTATTTGGTACTATTTATGTGCTATGCATGACTATAAATAAAGCCTTTTCATATACAAGATTAATCTCAAATCAGATAACTTATCGGGCTTTGGTTTTCAGTAATCTTCACTTGATATCAGGGAGAGTTATTTCATTTTTAGATAATTACTTTTAATTATTGTTGTATTTTTAATTTATATCTAAACTGTTTCACTGTTTTATAAAGTAATATAGACTACAGAAAGCTGTACTACGATATGACGTTTGATACATAAGTTTGGTGGTAACTCTCATGTAATAAGGGCTCTTAAAATTCCATTCTGTCTGCAATTGTTTATAACGTGTTTTATTATCCATCCGTTCTATTTTCATTTAACTACGCCAATAATTTAATGGTGAGTAGGGTATATTTTAAATATGATGTATAGAGAGTGGGAATCCATTTAAGATAGTCCACCCTCATTACAGTGGACAAGAATAGACGTTTAGTCCCGGGACCACTTTTTTTTTGTTACTATTACATAAACCCTTCTATAAAACTGTTTTAAGGAACAACATTGATGTATAAAATGTCAAAAACGTTATACTAGCATAGTATTTGGCTGCCATTGGGACTCAAATCCCTGCCAAGTTCGTTTTGCATCCTCTTGGTTTACTTATGGGATGCACTTCCTTTAGAATCTCACCTCCGTGTTTTTTAGTCTAAATCACCACTAGCCCTAGTGTTAAACGCACTAATTGAATAACATTGGCAATAATAGATAATTATCATTGTGAAAATTAATTATTTGAGTGAAATAAAATATTTATTTTAATACGTACCAGGTTGTGTCCATGTTATATCAGCGTAAAACACCCAAATATCATAGATTAATAAACATATGGTTAGGTGTAGCAGGGTAATCTTCTTGGTAAATTCTGAAAACCAATACACATAATATGTAGGTATAGGTTTTAAGATAATTTTAATAATCAGATGATTTTTTGGAATATTTTACTCACTATATAATTGATAGCCGCAAAATTTCACATGCGTTACATCTGGTATCTATTTTAAAGTTAAAAATTAATGATATGTTTAATTTATAAATAGATAAAATGTAACTATTCAAGTTTAAATTAAGTTACACACTAAAGTATACGTGACAACAAGACAAAAGTTTTACAATAGAATAATAATAACACGTTATTTTACATTTTCATTTAGGGAAGTATGAAGGCATATTAATTTTAATTGAATTTAAATGATTCTAAATAATAATAATATATCGTTGAATTTTTAAGGTTTTTATAATAATTAGTTTAAAATTAATATTATTTAACTTTTTCTTAAAGTCTTAAATACTAGAGTTATAAACCAAGTAATAGAGCTTTTAAAAAATAATTATTTTAATATTTACGTTAAAAATCTCTTTTGTAGAGTCGGTAATATTTTGACACTTTGAAGTGAATGTGCAGAGGTCTTTACAGACCAAATCTCTAATGAAAATAGTATATTCCCCTATAACTTTCTAAATGGCTTCTCGGAAGTATTTATTGTGCATTACTGTGATGTAAGCATTCGATAACAAAACTTTGAAATGGCTGTTTGGCTACATCTAATCAAAAATCGCGGCAGCGATTTGCAGCCAAGTATATTAACGCTATCAGTGGTGATTTATTTACTTTCACTTCCTTAAACTCGTAGTTATAAATTTAATTTTTAGCGTTCTTTGATATCATTATCGATTATTCCTATATATTTTATTATATTACTTTTCATTTCATATGTCAAATTTGAAAACGATTCATCAATATCTAACTGAAATATTAATTAAAAAAAATTATATTGCGTTAAAACAATCATTTCATTTTTAAGATTTTCTTTTCTTCAAGACCACTTGCATCATAGTATATACAAAGTTGTGTCTCGCCGTAACACAGCAAGAGATTCTATCAGTCTACTCTGCAATAAAGGTTTGCCTGCTCTGCAACTTTCCTGACTATGCGTGAAATTTCTTGTAAATTATCATTGAAGTTTAACCTTTTCTTATAATTTCTTTTTTGATGTTAAGTTGATATCTTTCCTTGGTGATAAAGTCAGATAAAAAAAATGGAGCTGCGCACTGCATATACTTTTTAATCGCACTACAACTTTACATTGAAAGTAATTTATTATCTAAAATACAGGGTGGCCCACGGAAAAGTAGCCCACCTCCTATATCCAGCAGACGCCTCACTCTGAATTGGAGGAGGTAAATCCCCTTCCACCACGTCTTGTGCTTTAGACAAGCATTTCACTTGCTCATTCTTCATGTCACAATATGGGTGTTAGGGGATTGACCTCCTCCAATTCAGAGTGAGGAGCCTGCTGGATATAGGAGGAGGGCTACTTTTCCGTGGGCCACCCTGTAGTTGCGGAGGTATGATGAAAATTAAAAAATTTTGCTTAGTTTAATTTCCCTCAAAGTAATTTTCTTTATAAATAATAGTTGCCGTTTTGTTTGTAATGTTAAACAGTGCCTAGATACAAATCTTTACCAAAATCGTTAAAGTGGATTTAAAGATAATCGAGCTCATTTATATTTATGCTTAAGTAAGCAACCCTTAATTTTATGGTTGGATATTAAATTACAAAATCACCACTTAATGAAAACTCTTGATACCAAGTTTCAGTCCGATCGGTGTAGTAATTTCGGTTATAGGCAGAGATATCAACACACAGGTGGTATCGCAAAAATAACGTTTTCATTTTCAGGGGGAGATTTGGAGGGTGATACGTAGACATTAATCAAAATCTCGAATTCAATTTATTTGATGGTCATAATACTTCTCTATCCGAGGGGCCAAGAGAAAGTAAAAATGCATATTATATTAAATGGTAAGTTACCTACATATTTTGACTAAATCATATCATATTTATATTTTTTCTTACAATTTTACTAAATTAAAGCTTTCTAGCTCTTAAGGAAGTTCAAAAAGTCTTCTTGACAGCTATAAATACATATACACCATTTGGAATTCATGAATATAGATCTCATAAGGCATCAGGTAAGGTAAGGTAACGTATTTTTATAAATTACCCTAACACCTTGTTTACTTTATTTATTTAACATATTGCATATCTTCATAAGGTATATAATGATAAAATGTGAAATAACATACCAAAATACATAAGCTATATTGTCACTGTTTCCCAATAGTATTCAGTCACTATAATAAAATACATAACATTTACAGATCAATATCCAACGAGAGTAACCAGCTAGCTGTTTTTGGTTTGGCTGATGTGAAATCATTCCAGAACCCTTGGAATTTCCTGGGGGAGCATTCGCACGTTTATGCGTGCTCCACAGTCACATTGTGAGCTTTCGACCACTCTCTCCTTCTAAAGCTTTTCTTTAGTTGGTTCTAATAAATCCAGGAAATTCCATATTTTACAGGTGCATACCTGAAAGAGGTCTGGTTGGATCTCGCCGGTCTTTCTGGTGATATCCTTTAAAGAACGTCCATTTAGATCTCAATTCTTCATTCAAGCTGAAGAAGTATGGGATGTTGTCTCATATTGGCATTCTAGACATAGGCCTAGTGTGGGGTAAAGAAACCAATATTTTATGCGTTGGTAATTCTCTTGGAGCCTTTAGGCAGTTTATCTTTTTCCGTTCAAGGATTGTCACATGCTGTCTTCTGAGGTCAGGGAGAGTGATATTTATTAGAACATGGAGCCACGGAATTGATGTGGAGTTGATGGTTCCAGACTCTATTTCATTGTGTCATTATGAGGGAGATCAACCTTGTTGGTATAGCAGATCCTACCCCATACTGGAGCTCACAATTCGGGAATAGAGTAGACTAGTGATTATGCCGCTGTACGCAATGCATTTGCTTGAGACCCGCAGCTGTCAACTGCAATTTTCCTGATCAGGTTGTTCTTGGGTTTTTTTTCCCCTGGTCTCGTTTACTTTGATATAACAATTATTTATTTATTATTAATTTTAAATACATAACAATTTTACACTAGGATGCTCTTCAGTTAAATTGTCTACTATTTTTCACGTCCCTTCAGTGCGATCCCGACGCTTGGTTTTGCAACGTTCATTGATTACATTGCATTGATTGAAACCGTGTGTTGTTTTCTCTGGTCTCCACTACTCAAGAGTAGTTCCCTTTTCCTTCTTTAACCACAATCAACTTCCATTTTATTAACAGAAAAAAAGCCTATGGAAATATATAACTGGTATATTTAACCCTCAAAATGATTAAGACCCGGCCAAACAGAAACAGTGCGTCCTTTTCATAATCTCATTTTACAAGGTGTGACTCACCTCGGAGGCGTAGTTGGTTGACGCGCTAGTTTCATGTTGAGCTAGACTGCTGAGAATGGGGAGATCAAGGTTCGAATCTCACTCGGGTGAACTGAGGGTTTTTTTAAATGGTTTTCCACTCTCCCTCCACGCAATTGTGAGTTAATTTCCTCTCTATTAAACATTCCCAATTCCTAGCCCTTTATCTTAATTAATACTTAAGCGTATAACACGAACGGTTAGTAAGACGCGGTGCTAAGTATATTATAAGGTGTGTAGCAAACAGTCTGACGGGGCACCGTGTCACACCCATGCAGGGCCATCCCTAGGAATTTTTCCGCCCCTCACAATAGTACACCTTTCCACCCAACCCCATTCCAAAATTAGCACTTAACATTTTTATAGTCACTATATTAAGTAATCTCCAACATGTTCGACTATTTACCATTAATTTTAAAAAGTATTGTTAGTAACAATTCATACAAATCTAATGAAACAATAGGTATAAGATGAACTATCTGTTTGTTAAAAAAATGAGAGGTAATTAAAATATATAAATGTAGTTGCATTACTTACATGTATGTTATGCCCATCATTCATCAAATATAGGGCACAGAACTGTTAAATCACAAAAATTATTGATGTGTATGTTTAGTTTTCAGCAAATATTATGTCTTCACACTATTTGCACTTATGATGTTTGAAGTGAATATCTAGTCTTTACTCTTGCCTTAATATTTGCACAATCACAAATAAGATAACTGTAGACCATCAAGTCCATCCAATAGAGATCGAGTGTTTACCATTGTTGAGCGTAAATAAGTTTTAATAAGTTTAAGTTTTGGTGTTACGGTACTGGGATCCCAATCAGAATTACTTGAGAGGAACTCAGATTCTTTAATTTTGATTCTTTTGCTTATTTTTCTTGCAACATAAACGTTAAATATGTGTGCAAAGCCCCGCTTAATATTGAATATGGCGTTCTTTATCCAATTTCCGTTTGCGATACTTGGCACCTGTTAGTTGGTTTCTTTTATCGCACAAACTATTTATTTGCACGTTAAAATTTGTTTTAAAGCATAATAATCGAAACAAAACAATAAAATGTTTAATTTTATTTTAATCACTGGAGCATTTTATTTTCTTAAAACAAGAAAAACAAAAAATAAAAATACTTGTCAGTGGTAATACTGCGTAAAATCAATATACTGTGATTCTCACTTATAAACAACTGAACATTTTCATCCTATCAGCTGAGACCAGTGTAGCCAACTCGTCAATATGGAATTATAACTAACCAAATGTTGCAAATTATGTTATTTTGTGGATTTAGAGAAAGGATCTGACAGAATTGAAGTGTTAGCAGAGGCAATAAAATTCTTTGCTTTTTGATGTTGATGGCAAGACAGTAAATTTCTTAAGGATTTTTTTTGTTAGGATGATTAAGTATTGTAGATTACGGTGGGCAGGACATGCAGCGTGAATGATAGAATTTAGAACCATGTTCAAAGTATTAACTGGCAAACCCAATTAGAAGAGACTATTGGGAAGACTTAGACGAATATGGGGTGATAACATCAGAATGAACCTGAAATAGATATAGTGTAATGGGTTGGAATGGATAGAGCAAGCTCAAGATATGGATTGGTGACATACTTTTGTAAGTGTGGTATTGGAATATTCAAGTCCTTAATGGTATTAGTAAGTAATATAAATATTTAGAATGGATTTCTTTCAGAGGGTGATAATGGGAAGCATGGGCATCAGACTTAAATATCGGTAGTTTTGTTTGACTCAAACATCACTTTCTTTTCTCTCAATTCATTGCTAAGTTTTTGATACGGTAAAGCTGTTAGTATGTAACTAGGGGTATAAACTAGTCCGTATAGTGAACTATTTGTAATTGAACTATTCATTGAAAGGAATAGTTGATTCAATCAATATCTTCTATTATCCTTTCAGGAACGTTTGATTTCCATAGAATATTTTTTTAAACGTAATGTTTCCACCAAAATTTACAAAAAACAAATATTAACTTTTCGTTTTAAGCATCAGGATTTCATGATTATACAAACTCGTCCAAGCCACATTCATTAATATGTATGACATTTATATAACAAATAAATGATCATTTCAATTCCAAAATTTTCAATACCAACACCAACTATATGAAGAAAAGTGTATTCAGGGGCGTAATCTCGCTTAGCTCTACATCATTAGCAAACTTAATAGTGGATATTCCAAACGAGTCGTAAAACTTGGCAAAAAAAAAAAAATTAAAAAAACTTAATTTAATGTATTTGAAAATATCAACTACCTTTTGACATGATTCGGTGTTTTGTCACAATGGATAAAACAATGAAAATATACGGTTTTATTTGAAATCATATTACAAAATGGACTGCGAAGTTTAATTATTTGACCATACAAATTGGCTAGCATTAAAACTTAAAAAGTGTTATGGTTTCTCTAAATTAAATTATCCATCACCATGATTAATGAAAAGTCAATAAAATTGATGCTAAATACCAAATACAACATACCCAGGCACCATAGGACCGCTTGATTCTTTCGTATTGTATTCCCCGACATTACGTTTTGTTTAAAATCACTTGCAAACACTGTGTCTTCACTTGTTGATCTGGTCAACGTTATGGCATTGAAGAAATTTGTTCCAATTCACAATGTATCATTCATTACCTTTGCGTTAAATGGAATATATTAATAAATTAGCATGGTTTTATTTTTCGCTACAATGATGAGGCTACTTTTTTCACTACAATTAATATACCTTTTGGGGTCAATTTTTTTTTAGCATTTTTAAACCTATACTAGTGCCCACACAGTATAATGCGTAGGACTCGCATTTCACTTGTTTTCTGTTGATGGGGAAAGTCGTGGCTTGAATCTCTGACAGTGGGTATCCCCATGTGATATATCACTGTGGTTTTCCCTACTCCTCTCCGAGTTGATGCGGATACAATTCCTTTAATATACCCACTTCAGACTTACTCCTTGAAATAAATGTTAATTACTTCTCAATTGAATTCAGGAAATGTAACAAGTTCATCATTTTAGTTACCATTTTAATCAGTCGTAAGTTATGTACATGTATTATGGTATATATCAAAGTCAAAGTAAGGTAAACCATTAAAGAGGGTTGGGGATCACAGCCCCTCCCCCACAACCCCCAACGTCAACAGTCAAAGAAAATTTGTTGAGATTAAAGGCTTAAATTCTTTAATATTTTCGCATGTATTTAATATTTAGAAATCTACGTAGTGCATCCTTCTTGCAAGCCCGATAATTTACATTGATCACATAATATTGAATAAAGGTATATCCAGCGGGGACAGAACAGCGGGAATAGAGTATCAGAGTACAGGGGGGCGTGATATTTTATTACGGGGGCATTGCCTTCTAAAAACATGTTTTGCCCCTCTCTCTAGATTAATTTCTATATCCTTTTATATTTTCGAATATTATACGATTAAAAAAATTAAATATCTTCTAAATCTAAATGTATTTATATAATATTTTAAAAACCTATTGAGGACCATTTAAAATATATTTTAGAGGTATACAAATTTCAAAAAGAAATTAGGGAATATATTTCAAATAGAATATAAAAAAGGATAATTTTCAAAAAATTCAAGGACCACTCCAGTATCTTAAAGGCATCCAATTGTCAAACGTTTGCATGGGGAGGATCTGAAATCTTTGGGTTGGGTAAAAGGAACAGTTCCCATAAAATCGTGTTTTGTTAATTACCCTCCCAATTACACATTCTCGCCACTAACACAAATAGACAATTTTATATGTGATTTCGTCACTCTCTAATCAAGTTAGAGGTTTAAAAATAGTTGCCAAGACAAAAGGTTTAGTCAACTCAATCCATAGTTAAATAAATTGTACACTTTTAAAATAAAGGTTTTTTTCAACTTGGTCAAATTAATTGAATATTAGACTCGTATATCTAATTTCAAGCTGTCTGGGACCCCCTCCATCTTATCACAACTCACCCTTTCATTCTTTTTACTTTCTCTCTATCTTACAGGTAGAGAAAGTATGGTGATCGTCAAAAAAATCGAACTCGAGATTTTGATGAATTTTGACGTTTCATGACTTCCTGAATCCGAAAAAGTGGTTTTTGAATTTCTGTCTGTCTGTCTGTCTGTCTGTCTGTCTGTCTGTACCTCCAACTAGAGCCTAAACTATTTTACCGATTGAGCTGAAACTTGATATCTAGGGTTTTCATAGGGTTGCCCCGAGGGGTTTTTGGAATTGGATATCTACCCCTAAAATTAAGGGTAGTTTACTGAAGGGAAAAAAGAGAAAAAGTCGATTTTCTCAAAATCGGCTCTAACGATTTTGATTAAATTTCATTTATGAACATTAATAAATATTCCAAACAAAATGGCTACTCTCAATATTTCGGCAAAATGGCTTTAAGGGCTCCGGTCTGATGCGTAAATTAACATTTTTTATAATAGCTCCGAAACTATTTGAGATATGAAATTACTTAGCATTACAAATATGTATATATATTTATAATACAAATATTTTATTCGAAACATATTTTTATAAAATCAATAATTTTCAATCTATACGCAATTATATATATATTTTTAGCTTTTTGGACATTAAAGCTTAAGTATTGCGATCGTAAAAAAAACTAACCTGAAATGTTGATGGATTTCGACGTCTCATGACCCCCCGAACCCTAAAAAATAGTCTTTGCAATGCCGTCTGTCTGTGTGTCTATTAAAACTTAAAATTAAGGGTAGTTTACTGAAGGGCAAAAAGAGAAAAAGTCGATTTTCTCAAAATCGGCTCTAACGATTTTGATTAAATTTCATTTATGAACATTAATAAATATTCCAAACAAAATGGCTACTCTCAATATTTCGGCAAAATGGCTTTAAGGGCTCCGGTCTGATGCGTAAATTAACATTTTTTATAATAGCTCCGAAACTATTTGAGATATGAAATTACTTAGCATTACAAATATGTATATATATTTATAATACAAATATTTTATTCGAAACATATTTTTATAAAATCAATAATTTTCAATCTATACGCAATTATATATATATTTTTAGCTTTTTGGACATTAAAGCTTAAGTATTGCGATCGTAAAAAAAACTAACCTGAAATGTTGATGGATGTCGACGTCTCATGACCCCCCGAACCCTAAAAAATAGTCTTTGCAATGCCGTCTGTCTGTGTGTCTATTAAAACTTAAAATTAAGGGTAGTTTACTGAAGGGCAAAAAGAGAAAAAGTCGATTTTCTCAAAATCGGCTCTAACGATTTTGATTAAATTTCATTTATGAACATTAATAAATATTCCAAACAAAATGGCTACTCTCAATATTTCGGCAAAATGGCTTTAAGGGCTCCGGTCTGATGCGTAAATTAACATTTTTTATAATAGCTCCGAAACTATTTGAGATATGAAATTACTTAGCATTACAAATATGTATATATATTTATAATACAGATATTTTATCCGAAACATATTTTTATAAAATCAATAACTTTCAATCTATACGCAATTATATGAATTTTTTTAACTTTTTGGACATTAAAGTTTAAGTATTGCGACCGTAAAAAAAAACTAACCTGAAATGTTGATGGATGTCGACGTCTCATGACCCCCCGAACCCTAAAAAATAGTCTTTGCAATGCCGTCTGTCTGTGTGTCTATAAAAACTTAAAATTAAGGGTAGTTTACTGAAGGGCGAAAAGAGAAAAATTTGGTTTTCTCAAAATCTGCTCAAACGATTTTGATTAAAATTCGTATCTAGGCGTTGATTAAGATTATAAATAAACTGGCTATTTTCATTTTCCTATGAAAATGATTTTTAGGGTACTTTACAGAAGCGTTAATTTCCGTATCTCCACAACTATTGGAGAAACTAAACAACTTATCATTGCAAAATTGTAGGACTATTAGAAATAAAAAACTTTTATTTGACATATATTTTTATAAAAGCAGCAGTTTCTGAGATATTTGCAAATATATTAATACAATTTTGTGAGCTTTAGTTGTAAACATATACTACTTAAGTCTTAACGCAATAATTCTCCAATGCCATAGAGTAATTAAATATAAGTATCTAAAAAAGTATGTTATTTTTCCTTAAATCTCTTAGGAGAAATGTTTGCATAGCAATGATCTATCTCCATTTTAGACTCAATAGTCAATATTTACATTTTTTATTGGTCAAAATGTATAAATGAATAATTAAATATCAATGCGATGACTTGAAGATCTGCAACACCTTATAAAATGTTAAAATTTTAACCAGAAATCGAAATTTTAATACGAAGTGTTGACCCTTGTGGAAGACATTAAACTGTTTGAAATGCTCTTAGGTGGACAAAGATGCGCCTCTTTTCTCATTGATTATATATCATTGTATATTATTTTATGCGTGTTCTTATGTGTACATTATTCCGTTCAGAAATCTTACGAGTTTATAGAAAGAGAGAGAAAGTCTGTGCGGTGTGCCGTACCATTTATTTCTTTGGCGACTCATTTGCGACGTGTTCTTGGAACTACTATTCGAAAAATTTCAAGTTTAAAGGTTTTGTTGTTTTCTATACTCATATTTCTCCATGCATTTTCTAATATTTCCTATTTTCTTTATGAATATTTCATCTTAATCTACCAAGATTTGTTGCCTGAATGAATAACACAATCACAAACAATTTTTCAATGTACCTTAACATTAAATAATACATATATACTCGAATTTTCTTGTTTCTTGTTAACTGTAAATAAGGCAGTATTATTTTTTTATTGTTGACTTTCAGGGAGCATAAGGGTTTTAACCCCCTACCGCTCGTCTACGGCCTTGGTATATATGATGTTTATAATTTTTTAACTTCTCTAAATATTCTGTACATATTGGTATACACAAAAGCACTCACTGTCCTTGACCTATATGTTTATTGATTAGTTTCCACGCCTCACAATTTAGGTGCCGGAAATACATATTTTATAACTGCCAAATAAATTATACCTACAGTCAAATTGTAATATGGTAATATACCATGGATAATAAGCCTGAATCAGTATTAATTTACCACAGATATTTTGCTATTTAAAGGCAATAGAGGGCTATAAGGGATTCTGGCACTAGGAAGAGTCAAAAGGGCCCATTTGCAGGTAGGACAATGCGACAAGTATTTTTGCTTAGAATATAGTATATTTCCAAGAAGGGAAATAACTGCTATTGTCCAGTGGCGTGAGTTTACTGATGAATGCTTGCTTTCATCAAGAGAGGAATCAGCAGGGTACCCCCGAACCCCATAAAGATCCAGGAAAAAAAAACCATATATTAGAAACTTCAAAACCAAATATTAAGGTACTATCATATAAAATAATTAATATTTTTCTAATATATTGGCTTAATTTTAAGACCAGTAATAATATTTACGAAAAATTATATTACTTCCTCCAAAACTGGATTCTGGTAGGAGTGAGTAAACATTTTAATCCTAGTTTCAAGCTAGTAAAACGATACAGTACATTATCTCCTTTGAAACACATTATTGTGATGTTTGCTTATTTATTCTCATGATATTCTAACGAATATTGTGTTGTCTAAAAATATCGAGAACTATTCAAGGAAAAATAATTTGAATATGATAAAAAAAATTCTTGAAAAAAAAAATGGCTCTACCATCAAGTTTTAGTAGACTTGAATTATTATTTCAAGGGAAGGATGTTAATCTTTATACACTTATTTGTTTCTACTTATAATCACTGGAAACAAAATTTTGAACCTACCTGGATTCAGAACACTATATTTCTAACAGAATGTTGACATTATGGAAGCCGCCAGAAGACGATCGCCAAATCAGCAGAGAGAGGCGAGAAGTTTTGTTCGAATTTACATTTGACCTCACTGATTTGTTTTTGGTTTTAGATATTTAATGTTTTATCAAATAAGAACAATTTGTGTAAATATTTAGCTTTCATTAAGATGTATATCAATTCAGTTCTCTTGTTAATTTGACAACCTGATATAATTAAATAATAGTTTATTATTAACTATTTAATTTTGTTTGTCTCTTTTAATTAATGTGTCATTTGTTTGAATCTCCTGATCTTAATTCTAAACTAGTATAGTGAGATTATTTGTATTAAAATGAAGCTAAAAATACTTCTCTTGTCATTAAATTTCAAAAAAATTATAATGCAACCCAGTTTATTTTACTTATTATTTTATTTTTGGTAAACTACTACTAATGGCTATAATTAACTGATTTTTACAAAAAGGTTGAGTCTTATTAATAGGAGTCTACCACACATTGAATCGTTAAAGAAATGGTAAATGAAATTTTTTATATTAGGTTCTATCCTTGTCTACATACAAGGTGGAAGAGATTGCTGAAAAATTAGCCCTGTTGGTTGTTTACCATTAATGAAGAATGTGATGTAAACGTTTTGTGTTAGTGATTATTTTTATTATCTTCATTAATGACATGCTATTTTAAGAATAATACAAATCTATACAGTAGCTGGATATAAGGTTCATTGTCAACAATCGAATTGTCTCTCCATCTGTAGTTTGGAACAATATTGAAACGAACGGACTGGCGTGTGACTAAGCCGTCTGCGGGCCGTTCATAAGTCACTGTGTGAGCCTCAAGTTTTTTTTAAAGAATATTGGGATATGCTGCTGATTAAACAAGAATGGAAACGCACATGGTTTTTACTATTAAAAATTAAACGACATATACATTTATAAGATACAGCTAAATTGACTACAACTAAACAAGTCTCTAAATTAAATGATGAGAGTAATATTTAAGTGTGTAAGAGAATGAGAAAACATAACATGGAATTAAATATACAAAAAAAAATTAATAGCTATTAAAATATTTTAAACCACCACAATAATGTTAATTACTAACACAATTCACAACAACAAAAACGTCAACGTCACCCGTGTAGTCCACATAAGTCGAAACTTGTCCTCCCACACATGACACTGTGTTTATCCGTGCTACGCAAACGTTGGATTCGCTGATCCTCTCCCGGGTACACCAACCCCCTCGCTGGGCATGCTGGCCCACACACTGGACACGCCGGCTCACACACTGGACACGCCGGCCCACACACTGAACACGCCGGCTCACACACTGGACACGCCGGCCCACACACTGGACACGCCGGCTCACACACTGGACACGCTGGCCCACACACTGGACACGCTGGTTGACACACTGGACACGCCGGCCCACACACTGGACACGCCGGCCCACACATGGACTCACTGTCTGGGAACTAAGAACTGAGGACTCTCTGACTAGGTGATGGGATCAGGATTGAATAGGAGAGACTAAGTAGAACCCACTAGTTAGGCTCCTTGTATTGCGCTTCCCTATCCAGATGATGAAAGTGAAAGAATGTGGAATGAAATTTAGCAAGACAAAGTGTGAAGTTATGGTAATTACAAGAAATAGGATAAGGTCTAGAAAACCTATATAATTGTATGGAGTAGATCTGATAATAGTACAGAACGTAAAATATCTTGAAAGCGTTATTGAGGCGAAAGGTGGAAGTAGAGACGATCTAATGGGAAGAGGGCAGCAGGGAGAGTGGTTCTCTAGGTATGTGAAAGACCTGCTATGGAGAATAAAAGTGCCCTTGAAGTGTAAGGAAGTGTTGTACAGGGCGTACTTTGTACCTATTATCACATATGCAGCAGAAACATGGACATTGAATGATTGAGAAACTAGGAAAATGGAGGTCATGGGAATAAAGTTTGTGAGGAACACGATAGCTGTCACGCGGAGAAACAGGATAAGGAGTAAAATTATCAGGGAAACAGTGGGAGTACAGAGAGTACGTGATATAGTATTTATTATTATTATTATTATCACCGCATCTTACTACCCGTTCGGGCTATACGCACTTACACTAATGTGTAATGGTATGGTGATTGTGAGATGAAATGGAGGACCTACAGCTTAACGTGGAATCCGAACCACGGTGGAGGCCTGGCATTCCTCACATTCACAAGTTGTGATTAATACACGTCTTGTCAGAGGTGAAGGAAGGGTTTGGCAATCAGGTAAATCTGTGCCGGGACCTAGGGTGGAACCCTGGACCCCCAGCACAGAAGTCTGACACCTTACCCCTAGACCACCAGTTCACCGATATAGTATATAAATCAAGACTGGGTGGGTATGGGCATGTAATTAAAATGGAATGTATCGTCCTACCTTCTACTTAATAACAATAGTATTAAAATTAATAATATAATTAAATTTTAAATAATAATAATGATTGTGTCTTTAGGTAAAGTTTTCTCTGAAGGCCTCAAAGAAGGTTTCCCATAGCTTCTTAGGATGGAACTATGAACCAAACTCACATAAGAAAGTGAATATCTGCCTATAGAAGTATGGCATTTTTACTATAACAGCTTCTCTCGATGTGCTCTCCCTTATTCTTTCATATTCAATAAGGCCTCTTTAAAATTGTAGTAGGTAGTAGAATTGACAGTATGTACATACTGTAAAGAGGTATATCTAGCTATTTGCAAAAGCAACGGACTAAGACTCTCAGGAAGATGGAAAAGAAATACCTGAAGAGCTTTGAAATGTGGTCGTGGAGAAGACTTGGGAAGATCAGGTGGACAGACAAGGTGACAAATAAATAAGTCCTAAGAAGAGTGAGGGAGAAGAGAACCATTTTGGATGTGATTCTTCGGTACACGGCAAACTGTATCAGACACAATCTTAGGAGAAACTGTCTTCTCCACGACGTTATGGAAGGCAAGGTTGAGGGAAATAGGAGTTTAACAAGAAGGAGGCTTCAAATATTAGCTGATAAAGGAAATTAAAAAAATTCTGGGAACTGAAGGAAGAGGCAGAGTACAGAAAACTTTGATGGTCTTGAGTTGACTGACAAAAGGAATGTACCTGTAGTAAGACCAAACACCTAATTGTAACAAGAGAGTAATATATTTGAACTACTACGAGATTACTGGTGTATAAGCCATTCTCTCTCAACGTGAATGCTTCTACGTTAAATATGAATTCTAAAGGATAGCGCACACTACGCCTGCACTGGCTAGCACGGACAAGAAACCTGCAAGACTATGCATACTTGTCCAGTGCGGACCAAATCTCACATGCAACTTTTTGTGCTGGTTGATAGGATGACAATATTTGACAAACTTTTTTTTGTTTAGTTTTGTGTCTGCTTTGAACATGGAGAAGCTGTGTAGCTCTGAAGAGGACGTTCTCTTTATCGGATCATTGTTGTGTGAGGAAGATGAGGAGGAATAAGAGGCCAGGAAAAAGAAAACAAAGTTA
This sequence comes from Timema bartmani, assembly GCA_902151455.1. Classification (NCBI taxonomy): domain Eukaryota; kingdom Metazoa; phylum Arthropoda; class Insecta; order Phasmatodea; family Timematidae; genus Timema; species Timema bartmani. The sequence continues at coordinate 17,892 of CABFWB010003822.1, read as the reverse complement.
GGAGTGCATTCTTTTGTTGTTTTGTGAATGCCACAAGCTTGGAATCACACCATTCCATCCATGAGTCAGCACACTATTCACGTCCTCTTGCAGCCGGGCGGCTTCCCGGGAGCTGGGGCTGTTTCATCGCCCGTTATCGTGAACCAGTCGGGTTAGGAGAGATTCACCTTGTCCCCATCAGTCGTCTCCGATTGGTCTACTAGAAACCAATCGGCTGGTTCCTAAACGCTGAGTGTACAGGGAAGAAAGTTTATAGAACTGTAAAAAAAACTATATAAACTCGATGACTTTATGTGTATCTGTGATTTTTTTTAGAACAATTAGTTTTTGGATTTTTGATTTCTCAATCGTCTTTGTGATATTTGCGCTCGTGAATCTCGTGAAGTCAGCCGCGAACCGGGGAACGTCCGACCGAGCATCGCTGCCGGGGCTGCTCGGGCTCCGAGGCCAGCGTTGAGCTTACACATCAGATTCCAGCGGACACAAACTGCAGAGAAGGTGAATATTCTACAGAGTAGACCGAAATTTGACTACACCTACTTCCGAAACCAATTTGACACACCAAAAAAGGACATTAAATATAATTACGTAAAGTGTTGTCGGCCCTTATTGGGGCCAACAACAGAGGGAAACAATGGACAAAAACCCTGACTATACAAGGGTTCACCAAAAAAGACAAATTACTCAAGATTCTTCTAGAGATATTGACATAGAGACAGACCAATCAGACGAAGAGATGGGATCTAACAGTGACTTTGTTGCGGCAACGATACTTAAAAGAAAGCTTCTATTTAAGGCCAAGGAAGACAAACCGTCAAAGGCAATCAGAGTGACCAACAAATTCCAGACCTTATCAGACAACGAGGACAATATGGAAACACCGGACCTACCGAATACTAGCTCCCGGGCAAACACCGCAGACACCCAAGAAGTCAAACCAAAATTACCGCCAATAGTAATTTCAGGGACTACCAATTACTCGTACATTGTTACAACAATGAAAGCAACCATGGTAGGGACATTTAAAATTTTCTACATCAAAGATGGCTTAAAAATTCACACAAGCACTCTAGAGGATTTCAAAGCTTTGCAAACCATGCTTAAAAAGACTGGCCAGGAATACCACACATACACCTTGCCGAGGGATAAACCCCTCAAGGTAGTAATAAAAGGACTTCCCCCAAACATGTTAACAGAAGAAATTAAAGAAGAACTTCAATTACTGGGGTACTCGCCATCAGACGTGCGGCAGTTTACTTCACACATACAACACGAAAATAATTCACACGATCAAGTCAAACTTCTACCGATTTTTGTATGTACCCTGACAAGAACTGATAAGAATTTCCAGCTGTTCCAAGAGTCATACATCAACAACACCCGAGTGAAAATAGAGCACTACATACAATCTCAGAATTATATCATCCAATGCCATAGATGCCAAAAATTTGGTCACTCAAAAAATAATTGCTCAAACAAGCCTCGGTGCGTCAAGTGCTTGACACCGCACTTGACCTCCGAATGCCCAAAAAAAGACACAACTACTCCAGCAAGCTGTGTTAATTGCGGTGGAAAACACACGGCAAATTACTCAAAGTGCCCTGAATACCTAAAATTAGTCGAAAAAAAAATAGAACAGAGGCAACAGAAACTCTTCATTCATACACAAAAGCTGTCTACAAACGACAAGGACTTTCCTTTACTACACAAAAAACCATCGACATCTACCAGTTCTAATACGAAACCACGAAGCTACAGGGATACCTTAATCAATAGAGGTGAAGCTCCACAACAAACAAAGGAACACGAGAAAAACACCCCGTTTGACTTCAAGGAGATAATAAACATACTAAAAGAAATCAACATATGTGGTCTTATAAAACATCTCAGACCATATCTCACAAAAATCAAACAGTCAGAAGATAAAGCAACCAAAATAATGACATTAATAGAAGCAGCCACGGACTTTTTCTTCAGTGGAGATGATGAATAAAAATACATTGAAAGAAAAAAATCATCTAAGGATCCTAATTTGGAATGCCAATGGAATTCTGAACCAGAAACACGAGCTTGAACAATTACTAAACACCTATGGAATTGACCTCGCCCTCATCTGCGAAACTCACCTACGAGCTAACAAAAGATTGAATATTACAGGATACAACATATACCGGACAGATAGAGAACATGGAAGGGGAGGGGGAACAGCTGTCCTCATAAAATACCATTTACCACACTACAGGGCAGACATGTATGACTCTCAAAACCTCGAGGCCACAACGGTTACAATAAACACGAAATCCGGCCATATCAACTTTGTGGCCGCTTACAACCCACCGAGCAAAAGGCTACTAAAACAAGACCTAGATAATGTCACGTCAGCAGACAACTTCTTCATAGGCGGCGATTTGAACAGCAAAAATACTTTATGGAACAGCCGAATGACCAACAGGAACGGACGTATACTGGAGGAACATTCTAACGAAACAGATTACAACATACTAGCACCAGATTCTCCCACCTACTATCCCGGAAACTATCTCTATAGACCGGACATAATAGACATTGTACTAACGAACCTAAAAATATCACCAGACTCGATAACAGTTCTTCAAGAGCTCGACTCAGATCACAACCCGCTACTATGTGAATGGGAAGTAAACCTTGAACATCAAACCAACTGGCGTAAACCAAAAATAAGCACGACTGACTGGAATAAATATAAAGCTGACCTACAGGAAGCCCTACCAAGGAACATAGAAATACATACTGAGCAAGACATCGACGCAGCCATAGACATATTTACAACAACTCTGCAAGAATCCTACAAGTCCAACACTACGACATTACAAAAACAATATGACTTCAAAATCGACCATCCTGAATTAAGCTATTTGCTAGCACTTAAAAGGGAAGCACGCAGGGATTGGCAGAGACTAAGAACCCTTAATGAACGCATCAGATACAACAGACTTAAGGCAATAGTAAAAAGAACAGTAAACCAATTCAGGAGAACTAACTTCAATAATTTTGTTACCGACACAGCCACCAACCTACAGAATACCTGGACCATAACCAAAGTCCTCAAAGGAACGTCAAAAAGACCTAACACACCAGCCATCCACGGGCAGCTGGGAATGGCCTACAACAGCGGGGACAAAGCAAAAGCAATAGCATTAACCCTAGAAGATCAACTCAAGCCAAATCCCATACAAGACGAACAATTCAATAGAGATGTCACCAGATCAGTCAACAACTTCATACAAAGACCCCTAACAGAGACTCCAGCCCCCGTGACAAAACAGGAGCTCCAAGACACCATCAAACACCTAAAACAGAACAAGGCCACAGGACTAGATGGAGTAAAAAACGAAATGTTAAAAGCCCTACCTGAAACAGCAATGACCCACCTAACACTGATTTTTAACGCAGCCCTTAAAATCGCCTACTTCCCAAAAATCTGGAAACAGGCTAAGGTGGTAACCATTCCAAAACCTGGAAAAAACCCTATCTTCCCTCAAAATAGGCGCCCTATAAGCCTTTTAAATACGACAGGCAAAGTATTCGAGATACTGGTACTAAAAAGACTAGAAAGACACACAGAAGAAAATAAAATAATACCAGACATTCAATTTGGTTTTAAAAGACACCATTCAACCATCCACCCATTACTAAATTTCACGGAAGACGCCACTGACTCCTTCAACAACAGAGAATATTTAATAGCCATATTTCTTGACGTCGAGAAAGCGTTCGATAAGGTATGGCATCTCGGCCTTATCCAAAAAATGATAAGTTATAACTTCCCACGTGGCGACATACAACTGATTTATAACTACCTGAATAATAGACAAATTCAAGTATCTGTTGAAGGCACCCTATCGGAAAGAGTACAAGTAGAGGCGGGAGTACCGCAAGGGTCGGTGCTGGCTCCCTTTTTGTATAACATCTTCGTGTCAGACGTCCCGACCAAACCGAGATTGACGACAAGACTCTTTGCCGACGACACCCTAATATACACCAGGGAAAGGAATATTTATTACGCCTCACTAGCAATCCAACGATACTTGAAGACTTTTGAATCCTGGTTGTCCAAATGGAGGATCCGAGTAAATGCAACCAAATCCACAGCAATAGTCGTATCCAGAAGGAGACAGATGCCTCCGGAGAATTTTACGATATACCAAGAAGAAATTCCATTCAAGACTGACACAAAATACTTAGGGATACACTTAGACAAAAGGTTAACGTGGGCAAAACATACCAATGAAACCAACAGGAAGGCAAAGGCGGTTTTCATTCAACTTTACCCGCTTCTTAAAGGTAATCAACTAAGTCAGCAAACAAAACTCACGATCTACAAATGCGTAATACAACCAATCATACTCTACGGCTGCGTAGTTTGGGGCTATGCAGCCAAATCTCATACCAAAAAACTACAGACATTACAGAATAAGATACTACGAACAATAACCGGAGTAGACATTCGGACGAGGACTGAACATATACACGCCATAACCAGAACCAAGACCCTCAACGAGCTCTTCAAAGAAAGAGGAAAAACCTTCTATCAACGTGCAGCTACCCACGAGAACCCCATCGTAAGAAGACTATGGAACTACGATCCCCAAGATGAACAACCATACAAACGCCCAAGATTGGAATAATAAGGCACACGGTAAAAAAAAAAAGAGGCTACAAAATGAAAAGGTAACAAGGTAAAACGGTAACGGTAATAGGTAACACGGTAACACTCACAAACTCACAATCATTCCATCAACCATAATTGTCATCCCACATGTCTCACCATCATTTCATGAGGATAAGGGTTAGCGAATGCTGCCTGTAACTCACAAAACAATACAGCCCTTTCTCAGGTGACCTAGCTTTGCGCTTCTGTCAAGGTGGATATCTTGGGTCGGGCTACATATCATCCATACTGTGTAATCACACAAACAAATTAAAGGTACCAACTCATGTAACTTTAAGATCACGCAACGAGGATAAGGGTCTGCGACAGCAACCTGTAACTCGCATAACAAATCAGCCAGGACTACCCATACTTGTCATTGACTCTAATGGCGGGTGGGGTAGTTTGGGCAACAGGGGAAACCCGAGTGTATCTGTGATTTCATTGGCTTGTGCAGGGGACACTATTTTTATATATAGCACGGCCTCATCGGAGCAGTTGCTGCCATTCACGCACGTCACATTCACGGAGTCTACTTCAAGGAGCTTCTCGACGAGGTCGTGTGAATATGGTGATTGTTAACCGAAAATTAAAGTGCTTCAGATGCCTTTTAAGGCTGAAAAAATGTGTTTTTTCCGCGAATTATCAACTATTCTACACTGGACAGTGTTTTTGAACCATTAAATTCATAAACTTTTGAATATTAACGAAAAATCTTTATGCCATTTCACGAAAGATTGATTAGTGTCGACGCGAACGGCTAGTGAACAGTCGGTTGGCTGGTCGGTCCTAGAAACGTGTGAAAAATGCTACAATTAAACTTGATAATTGGGAATCTAAAATGTCTACCAGCTCGGAAATAGAAGTCACGGATTATGAATACGACGGGGACACTTTGTCTGAGGAATCCTAGGATGGAAGCATGAATACGCCATGCACAAGGAAGGCAACAACCGGGGAACAACAACCCAGACATTCACAAACTAGACAAGGTATACTCCATAGAAAGTAGAAATAACTCTTTAAAGGTCTTTTTTCCTACCCAAATCCTACTATATAATAGCTTTTTGGTAGTGAAAAGGGCCTTTCAGAAAACAATTCCTACGCTGAACAGACTTTAATCAACACCATTCTGACCTAAACTATGAACCAGTCTCGTCCCTCAAAAGGAAACACAGGTCCAAACCTGGAGTTGATGTTCCAGTGACGAAGGCTATAAATGTAAACAATAAGTTTTCCACACTGGCTAGTAGGCAAGACAAAAATGACCAACAAATTGCTGCTATGGAGTCATCAGATGATACCCTGCGTGAAGGAACTGTATCAAAAAAGGTAAAAACAACTCCTATCGTGGTAGCCAACGTGGCGGAGTATAACAACATAATTAAACTCCTAAATTGGAATCTAAAGTACGACTACAAATTGTACTGTATAGCGCAGGGCATTAAAATTGTTGTGAGTTATCTTGGGAACTACTCCTCACTGTTAAAACTTCTCAAAAAAAATTCACTTGAGCACTAAACCTATATATTCCAGAGGGATAATCCCACTAAGGTTGTGATTAAGGGCCTTCACTCCAGTATGCCATGTGACGATATAAGCCTGGAGCTCACTGAAATGGGTTTCACACCCAAAAATGTGAGACAACTTTTCACGGAATCCACCCAACAAACGGCGACAGCTAGGCCTCACCCATTATTTGTCTGCACACTGGAAAAAACCAATCTGTAGCAAAGATTTATGAAGTTAGGGCTATAAACCACACAAGTGTAAAGATAGTAGAATACCGTAAATCGGCGAGCATAGTACTGCAGTGCCACCGATGCCAACGCTTTGGTCATTATAAAAATAATTGTTCCCAAACCCCATGATGTGTCAAGTGTCTGGGTGATCATTTAACTACAGCCTGTTCCAAGAAATATAGAACCATGCCAGCACATTGCGTTAACTGTAAGAGTGAGCATGCGACAAACTATAGGAACTGTTCTGTACTAGTCAGGGAAGTCGAAAGACGCAACAATCAACTGGACAAGTCTACCCAAGGGGGACATAAGGTAACGGAGCCAGTTGCTCCACCCAGCCAGGTCCCCCAACGACTTAGGCGAAACAGCATCCCAACGAAAACGCACGCTCCCGTGGCTAAGCGGTTATCATACGCAGCAGCCGTAGTAAACCTCTCCCAAAGATATAGCGAGCGAGATTCTAACACAAATGAGGTTTCTGAGATAAGAGACCTCCTTCAAATTTTCAAAGATATAAATATGTCAGGCCTTCTTGCACACCTTAAAAACTACCTGGGCAGACTAAAAATGCCCCAGACAAAACCACAAAGACCCTAATTTTATTGTAAGCATTCATTGAATTCTTCTGTGATGGCAGGTGAAATCACCCAGGTGAATTTTTGAACATAATGTTCTGGAACGCCAATGGTATCCTACATCAGGCTCACGAATTGGAACAGCTATTGGAAACGTACAGAGTAGATATCGCTCTCATTTGTGAGACGCTCTTAACAGCAACAAAAGTTTGACTTTTTACGGGTACAATAAGTACAGGAGCGACAGACCTACCGTTAGGGGTGGGGTTACTGCTATTATAGTTTTAAAAAATGAATCACTACCACACAGTTATTCTGGGTACGTTGAACATTTAAACAACTTCAATAATAGTTCTCATACCACGGATCGAGATAATCTATAGTTCTGTGTATAGGATCCCTTCAGTCCCGATCACAGCCGTTGATCTAAATACGTTTATGGGCAAGAAAAATGTCTTCACCGCTGGTGACTTCGACTGTAAACATACACACTGGAACAGTTGACTAACTAATCAAGCTGGCCGTACCCTGGCAGAACATGCAACCTTGAAATCTATATAGTTTTGGAACCGGAAGAACCCACATTCTACCCCTCCAATTAGATAAATATACCGGATGTGCTCGATGTGATACTTACAGATTTCAACCAACAGCCTCACGACCTACACACTTTAAATGAACTGGACTCCAATCGCATCCTTGCTTTCTGTCGGCTCCCAATAAATACCATTCCTCAAAACTCTTTTCTTAGAAGAAATATTCCAAGCACCGACTGGCCCAAATACTAGGACACTTTAGACAGGGATGTACCACTAGAATGGAAGGTTGAATTGACTGAAGAGGTGGACAACTTGGTCGTCCTCCTGACATCAACGCTACTTGAGATTCATCGGGCGTCAACGACCTACGAAGCCCCGATAGAAATCCTAAAGAGGGAACATCCAGACCTCAATTTCTTGATAGTCCAGAAGAGTGAAGCGCGCCATGAATGACAGACATCCTGCTTGCCGAGACATCGAGCCAAATAGAATAGATTAAGGGCCCAGGTTCACCCTAGTGTGAAACAGAAGAAACTAATCCCCTGGAACGAGTACATTTTGGAAACCGTCAACAGTAGTGATAGTGTGTGGAATATTAACAAACAACTTAAAGGGACAACTTGAAAACTAGAACTCCGGCCATTCACAGACGTTGTGGGATGACTTACATAGCCACAACCAAAGCAGATGCTATAGTGGAAATATTGGAATACCAATTCAAGGCGAACATTGAGCCCCATCATGAGATCTTCACAATAGAGGTGAAAGATGAGGTGAAGCTATATCTTGAGGAGCCTATACCATTGCTACCATCCCCGGTGTCTAGATATGAAGTGGAACAAGCTATCACACATCTAAAAAAGCTTAAAGCCCCAGGTGCGGACCTATTATCAAATAAGATGCTGTGCCATGCTCCTTATGAAGTCATTATACTCCTGACGTCCATATTTTCTGCCACATTAAAGTGGGGCTATATTCCGGAAGTTTGGAAGATGGTGGACGTAGTATTTATCCCGAAGCTTGGCAAAGACTCCAAATTTACGCAGAACCGAAGACCTATCAGTTTACTCAGCTGTCATGGTAAGGTATATAAAAAAATAATTCTGGAAAGGCTAAAGCAATTTGCCCAGGAAAACCGAATACATCCTGATATTCAATTTGGTTTTCGAATCCGCCACTCCACAGTACACATGGTCACCAGTTGTGTGGAAGAGACAACAGAGAGTTTTAACAAGAAGGAAATTACGTTACCAGTTCTTATGGACGTTGAAAAGGCATTTGATAAGGTCTGGCATGCTGGCCTCCTGCGAAAGATGATTGACATACATTTCTCAAGGACGTACTACTATAAGGATCTTCCTCCACGGTCGTTACTTTAGGGTAAAAATGGATGGTAAGAGGTCATCCCTACACAACATCAGAGCGGGAGTGCCATAGAGATCTGCTCTATCACCGGTTTTGTACAGCATATATGTTGTGTTTCCGACATCCCTACAGATCCAAAAATCAGTGTCAGGCTATTTGCGGAGGACACCCTGTTTTTCACCGCACACAGAAACATAAGGTATGGGTTTAAACACTTGCAAAGATTCCTAGACCAGTTTGGCAAATGGCTGTAAAAGTGGAGAATAAATGTAAACCCTGCGAATTCCACGGCTATCATGATATATAAAAGGAGGATCCAGCCACCAGACCAGTTTTGTGTCCAGGGTGAAGACATTCCCTTTTGTAACGAATTCAGATATCTCGGTGTCTTAATGGACTCCCGAATCAACAGGAAGCCTCACGTCAAGAACTCGAGGAAAAGGGCTATGGGGGTCTTTGCCCGGAATAACGGACTGTTCAAGAGCCAGGTGCTGAATACCGGAACAAAACTTCTCCTCTATAGGAGTCTATCAAGTCCTTCCTCTACTCGTCTACGCCTGTGAAGCGTGGAGTTATGCGGTGCCAAATATTTTGAGCCAGCTTCAGGTGGTCCAAAACAAGGTATTCAGGTGCATACTGGGAGTCACCACAAAAACAAATAATGCATTTATCCACGCTGAGACTGGGAGCAAGATGATAATGGAGATCTATCAAGAACAAAACAGAAGATTCTACACCAAAACCCGAGAGCTGGAGGAAAATGCAATAGTTAGAAACCTAGGGCATTACAACCACTGAGAACCAAGGATGTACAAAAAGCTGAGGCTGAATTAAGATGTCCCTTACCAAGCTCAATGAATTCCAAGCCAGCCTGTCCTAGTGCCCTTTCCTTATCTACTACATCTACTCAACCAAACTTGACATCAGTCAATAAATCATTTTTCACAAACTCGCAATCATTTATACATCCTTCATTGAGTGTTTAATATGAATTTGTGTTTTTTCTTTCAGGTCATCTAGATATCACACACACACACCCCAAATTACATATCGGCCCTGACTAGCTTGTGTTTTCATCACAATATACTAAAGCTTGATCTAGATACTTCACAATATAATACTCTCCTCACGTCACAATTCCTTCTTCCAACTCCACCTTCCTTCTACAATCAATAAACACGTTCACAAAAAGAGTTTATGGTATGTGACAACAGATCGGTACTCGCCAACTACGTTTTCTGATGGTCGCTTCTGACAGTCAGAGCTGTTAGACAAGCACACAAGGGAGCGCAGTTGCTGTCTTGGACTGACGGCGTGATACTTCCTGGATTCTGCATGTAAGGTATACTTATCTCCCACGATGTCATAATTTTCATTCTCGGGCTCTTCAATCCACCTATTCTGCATTATTAAACTCATTCTTTTTCATCTTCATCTTTTAATTCTCATTATTCAAGTTTGATAAATTTATTGCTCGGGGCTTCTCCCATATATAGATATGTTGGCCCTGATAAGGGCCTTGGTCACATTTATATGTTAAAATTATTGCTTGGGGCTTCTCCTATATAGCGAAGATTGGAACTTCTTGCCAATCTTTACTATTGCTTGCTTATACAGGACTTCATCTTTTTTATCTTATTGTTCGAGTTTTTAAAATGGAGGTTGGCCCTCAAAAGGTTCCTATTAACTTTTTTGTGTTAAATCTTTTGATCGAGGCTTCTCCTCTATTTAGAAGTTGGCACTTCTTGCCATACTTAATTACTGCTTGCTTACAACGGGACTTCAACCTGTTCCCCATTAGTAAAAATTTGAGAATTTGCGGTTGGCCCTCTTTTTGTGGCCATTTTCCTTTATTTTAATGTACATTATATATTTCGTTGCTGTCTTTTTAGTCTGGCCTGTCCCCCTTAGGACATGTAATAGCGCCGTGTGCCCTTTTAGTGTACTGTAATAACTTCTCAGCATAGCCAATACTACTTCTGAGTTTGTTTCTTTGGTGTTGAATAAATACTTTTTTGCTTAGTTATGTCTGCACTCATTTATTTGAACCAGTTTGTTGGTTGGTAGTAGGTGACGCTAGCACTACCAGATATCACCATCAAACAGAAGAGGAGCTTTCTTGGTGAATTTCTCCATCTATATCCATATTTGGAGAAAGCTCAAAAAAATTATTTTCAGTATTTCCGAATGTCACAATTCACCTGAAGAGAGGCTCGCAGCTTTGTCATTGCAGGATGGATGACCCATATCCCAGAGTTCTGAGTACTTTTGATCTTAAACAATAAGTTTTCCTCATTTATACTGAGGCTGTTAGCATAAACCTAAATCAGAACTGTAGACTTGTTGCACTGGAGAATAAACTACAACACAATATACTTGTTGACAAATTACAAGTCACTTAACCAAGTACTAATGTCATGTTTACTAGCAATGCGAGTAGACCCGAGACCCAGCAGAGCTACCCGAACCGTGACAAAGTATGAAAATGTTGATGGTCCGTGCTGGTTGCCAACGCACACTCTACAGGACCGGCACGACCGGCAACCGAAATTGCCAGTCGGGATTGTACCCCAATCGACATGACCTGCATTGACGGTCACTGCTGGTGACTGTACGTGCTGGTACTGGTCTAATGTTCGCTACTGTATTTAATAACGTGGGCACCCCCACGAGCGCATTTTGCTGGACCATGCTGGCCTAATGTGCGCTACTGTATTTAATAACGTGGGCACCTTCACGAGCGCATTTTGCTGGCCTCATGCTGGCCTAATGTGCGCTACTGTATTTAATAACGTAGGCACCTTCACGAGCACATTTTGCTGGCCCATGCTGGCCTAGTGTGCGCTACTGTATTTAATAACGTGGGCACCTTCACGAGCGCATTTTGCTGGCCCATGCTGGCCTAGTGTGCGCTTTCCTTAACGTCACTATCACTAGTCAAATGCGTCTAGCCCTGACGGTTAGTAAGGCGTGGAAAAAAAAAGACTAAATTATTCCAATCCTTTATTCTCCTTCCCTAATTCCTCAGATCCCCTCTGTCTAAAATAATAAATGCTAAGGGATATCGCAATAAAATAAACGTTTAACTTTCTAGTTCTCTGTAATTAATTCATACCAGGACTCTCTTGGTCTCTGATTTTTTCACAAACTAAACAATTAAACCAAGCAGTCTAGCAGTCATCCTCCATGTCCACGTATGATCGAGGCTATCTCTTATTTTAGTCTTCAGAGTTCACACTGGTATTCTTGTGAACCACTTTATATATTATTATATTTGAATAGAAGCCTAAACAGAATGTTCCTATGGGCTATCAGTTTACAGTTTTGTCTTGAGCTTATAATCGCTAAATGAATTCTGAAGTGTTTATAGTTCCATCCGAGGAATTTAACGCAATACGATCCTCATAGGAGACCCTGTTTTAATATTCCTAGGTTATTGTGTGTACAGTGTTTTCCATTGTGTCACAAGCGTTTGACACTTCCAGGCACAAGAATGACACACAACTATAACGTATTTAGTAATTGATATTCATTGGTATTGTTAAACAATGATTTAATCAAGTTTTGAGTTTCTGGTCTTCTCACCACTATAAAGTCGTTTATTTCCACGTTACGCTCGATCTGTTTCGAGTCAAGCCAGTTAATTTTTTCCGTTGATCTAAGCGTTTCTATTCGAGGACTTTACGCTCGTTCCTTCTCCCTAATCTACTTATGAAGTCAAGCTCATCATTCACCTTCCGGGTATTGAATATCCTTTTTATCGACTACACCATTAAGGGCTCATAAACGACTGAGAAAATAATAATAATAATATATATGACCTAATCTAACTCAGGAGCAGGAACATTCACTTGCGCAGAGTTGTAGAAAAATATTAAAAATTAATTTTCAAGAGATCCTTTACCACTCCTGGGAACGTTTTTGGATCTAATCTTGGTAGGACCCGAGTCTCCTAGGGAAAGTTCCCGCAATAAGCAAGTTTGAGGGATAAGTGGTACTGACTGTTTGCAAACGTTATAAGACAAGTTGAACTGAGCGTTTTGTTGATCACACAGAAGCAGGGTGGCCGTGGGATCATTCAATTTACTCTCTCAAAGGTCCGCATGCCTCCGCTAGTTTTTATGATGCTTAAAGGTATAATTATGATATGTTAATATAAAATATATAATAAAGCTTGAATCATTAGTTTGGTATAGAAGGGATAGTGTTGAATAAACTAAAAAATACACTCATCATTGTTGTTGATTAATTGACAATGAATAACTAGCTCAAATGATTATATATTAATTTAATATATACTGCTATATGATTGAAGATAAAGTGTTATCAGGGGTTCTGGCACTAGGAGGAGTCAAAAGAGCCCTTTAACAATTAATGACAAGACTTTGAGGTTAGAATATTGTATATTTCTAAGAAGGGAAATAACTGCTATTGTGTAGGCAGAGTGAGTCTTATGATGAATGCTTGCTTTCCTCGAGAGAGGAGCAGGTAAGGTACCCCAATCTTCGTAAAGATAAGAAAAAAACCTTAGTAAAAGCTTTGAACCCAAATATTTAGTAACTATTAACATAAAGTAATTAATACTTGACTAGTGAATTGGCTAAATTTTAAAAAACAGTGATCGTATTTTCTATAAATTATGTTCCTCCCTCCATCCCCTCAAGAATATTGGAAGGAGTGATTATAATTCAAGGCCTGGTTTCAAGCTACTAAAGCGAGATATTATCTCCTTTAAAACACGTAATTTTGATATATTTTGACTACCTCTCATAATATTCTAAATAATGAGTTTTTTCTTAATTTTTTTTTATGAATTATTCAAGGTAAATTAATTTGAATATAATAATGGTTTATTTTCTTACTAGCAATAAGTAATTGCTTGATCATCAAGTTTTAACAGACATGAATTATTATTTGAAGGAAAGGATGTTAATCTTAACACATATTTATTTTTACTTATAATATATTGGAAGCAAACATTTTAACTTAGAAAGATTCAGAACACTTTATATCCAATGTTCTGAATCTTGCTAAGTTAAAATGCCAGCCCCCAGAATACGATAGTCAGATCAGTTGAGAGGCGGGAGGTTCTGTTCGAATTTACATTTGACCTCACTGAGTTGTTTTTGCTTTTATATAATTTAATTTTGTATTAATAATAATTATTATTAATTTTATTGTTATTATTATTATTACTATTATTATTATTATTAATATTATTATTATTATTATTACTATTATTATTATTATTATTATTATTATTATTATTATTATTGTTATTATTATTATTTGAGTAAATATTTAGCTTTTAATAAGCTTTGAGCAGTTATTTTGTTAATATGGCAGCCTGATATAACTTATTAATTTAATATTATCAATTTTATTTTGCTTGTCTTTAAGAGCTAAAAAATCATTTATTTTAATCTTGTGATTTCAATGAAAGACAAGTATAGTGAGATTAATTATATTATGATGAAGCTAGTAATACTTCTCGTGTCATAACATTTTATAGTTTATATTATATTTTATTATAATACTCTTTTAATTTTATTAATTGAATATATTATTTTTGAAAAACTCCTCCTTAATGGCTGGAATTAATTTATCTTTTAAAGAACACGGATGAGTCTTATTAATACGAGTTCAACCTAAATTAGATTTTTTAAATAGATGGGGAATAGAAAAGTATCCTAGGTTCTACCATTAAATTCAAACGAGAGAAGTTTGATATATTATTTATACATCATACAATAATGACATAATGCCTGAAAAATTATCCCTGTATACTGTTTACCAATATTGATCGACTTGATATAAGCACGCCTAAAAGTACGCGTATTTTTATACAAAAAAAAATGAAAATGAGATTTTCTCTTGTTTTAAATTATTTATTAAATATTTCAATGAATCTAATTAAAAAGATGAAGAATTTTTAATCAAATAAAACACACAAAGGTTTTTGTTTAGTGACCATATTTATTATCTTCTATATCGACATGTTTCTTGAAAAAAATATAAATATGTAAGGCAGCCCGACAAAAGGTACCGTATATTGTCAATAGTAAAATTTTAATTTAATCTGAAGTTCGGAACATAATATGCTTAATTTGTTTGTTCATTGCTGATGTAGGCTATCTTATGTATATACATATATTTTTATTGTTGGTATTAACAATGGTCTGTAAAATAAAAACCTATTATTACAGTTTACAAATTTTGATAGACAATTTTTCTTTTCATTTTTTTAACAATTTGAACCTATTCTAAGATACACGAAGCTGCTTGCTGTACATCAGATCTAAGTTAAATATTACATTCAAAGGATCGGGAAATATTGAAATTAAATATTGATTTTCGTAAGGAATTTAATTTAGTCAAAATATCAACTGATCTATTTGATGTATTCAACCCTTAGCTGTTTAACCACCCAGGGTTCCTAGAGATATATTATTTGTTCTTTTTTCAGCTTTGAGCTAAATTAAAGTGGTCCTGGAACCCATTTAGAATGTAGTTGTTACAATCAGTTTTTTCTTTTATTACAATATTTTACAATAAAAGGAGTTAGCTCGCAAATTGATATTTTCACAAAATAGTTCTCATGTATCCGCATCAGGAAGACATATACGATTCAGGAGTTAGCTTGTATTATGAATTCAATAAGGTGTAGAATGCTTCAGACGGACACAACATTTTGAAAGATATTTGGTACCTTTTATTTACAATATGACTCCAAATATTAGTATTATTGAGTGATTGATCGTAGTTTTGACAGCCAATACAATATTATACAAATTCAACCTCAGCGAAAATATTGAATGTTTAATATAAGCAACAATAACATTAGTAACTATCTAGGTTTCTAGTTATACTATTAGAGCTTTTTGTATAAAATGTGTTTGTATAGAGAAATCACAACTTTAATAATAATAATGATTATTATTATTATGATTATTATAAATACAATTAATAATAGTAATATTATTAATAATAATAATTACTAATTTATAATAATAGGGTAAACCTGCATTTCTGTTTACATGCTCTACATGCTCGCAGTGTACTATACTGTTGGTGATGGTTATAGTCTAGGTAAGATAGTTTTTTTCATAAAATAAATTTACCATCCACTTTTTCAACGTGATAATTAGGAGAAAAATCGTAGAAATTGAATGTATAGACTTTGGACTAAATAGCTTTAACGTTAAAAAAATTCATAAAAGTGCCGAAAACTGGTATTTTCACTTTTAAGGTCTGAAAAAAAGTTTCGAAAAACAAAAAATAGCCCGTGATAGCGCTTAAAGAGACAAAACAAATGAGCCCTGACAGTTTGAAATCGGTTCACAACTTTTTTCAATAAAAAATAAAAACCGCAAAAAATTACCTTTTTTTGCCATTTAATTACAGGGGTTGTAATGGTTGTAGGAACTTGTTTCTGGTCTTAAATTGTGGCTCTTGTTGGTTCCTATCTACAATAAAAATTTCGTGCAAAAATAATCATAATCTTTTTGCGGAAATCACGAATATGTAAAAACAGGTGTTCCCGAAAAACAGTTTGAAAGCAGCCAATAATGGTCATAGAATGATTTTTCAAAGCACTATTTGTTTGAGAAGAGTTTATCTACAGCCCCTATACTATTAAATGTAAGCAGGATCCGATTTAATACCTAAAAAACGCGTCTGAAAACCATGGTGTTTGTTGCTTCGGGTGCTCGGTGGTGCGAGCGGGGGTGAAGTGGCGACGTAGTGGGGGAACCCTCTCTGTCGGCCGGGCTTCGACCGTTTTAAAGTGGGGTATCTCACCGAAAGAAGCAAATGGTGAATGGCTATTTTTTGACGATTCACATTGGCATGGTCTTATTTGCCATTTTTTATTTTTAATCTAAACATTTATATTGTTTTGGTGTTTTGGGAACATAAATTACATCAAAGTTAGTGAAAAAAACGTTACTAACATTTTCTATTGTTATTGTTATTATTTTCATAATTCTTAGTTAGTGCTAACGGATTTCATAAGTATTGCATATGAAGTTATGATGGTAGATAAATAAGATTAGATAAATGTTTTGAGTGTCAAATTTACTTTTTATAAATATATTATTATTACAGTATAATATTATTTTTAAAATAAAATGAATGTAATCAAAGTAAGTAATCAAAATCTCATATTTTTTATTTACATTCATATTTATGCATGATCCAAACCTATAGCTTAGTATGCAATGCTTATATATAAATATAGATAAATATACAGATAGATAGATAGGCAGATAGATAGATAGATAGATAGATAGATAGATAGATAGATAGATAGACTAGATAGATAGATAGATAGATAGATAGATAGATAGACAGATAGACAGATAGACAGATAGATAGATAGATAGACAGATAGACAGATAGATAGATAGATAGATAGATAGACAGATAGACAGATAGATAGATAGATAGATAGATGATAGGTGGGTGGATGGATGGATGGATATATATTATACCTAATGTAATTGTTAGAAACAGAACTCAAGTTGGCATTGGAAAACAATGTTTTGCGTTGCTTAGAGACTTTTGTGAACGAAATTAAGATTTTTACTATTGAAATGGTAGATTGTATTACCCATAGATAAAAGTATTACCTTTGGAGATTTGTGAGACAATAGTATTTTAATGTTCTCTGTATTGTGATTTTAGTGTATTCAAAATAATATACTCATTTTTCCATATCAATTTGTAGCTAACATCTGGCGACCGTGACAAGACTCAGTTGGAAAAATGAGTGGGATTAAAAGTTTGAATAGGAAACGTGGTGTATATCGCAGAATTTTTACAAAAGCAACAAATTCACTAAAAGCGTTGCTGGAGATGAAAGAAATGGATATCATCGCGATCCAAGGAAATTATACGTTTCTGGAAGAAAAGGCTAACCTCGTACACAGTTTGGATCAGGAGATCTTCCAACACCTCATAGAGACAGAGGCGAGCGAAGA
>CABFWB010003821.1:54161-70634 GCA_902151455.1 Timema bartmani | reverse complement strand
TATTTTTGTATTTAAACATCCTATGAATATATTTTTCTTTCCCCAATGTTATCGTTCTCTTTCTATCTCACCTTCTTTCTTTATCATTTATTTCTCTCTTCCCTTATTTCTCTTTCACTTTCTTTCTTTTTACTTCTTATTCATTTGTGTTATCTTTCTTTCTCACACTGTTTTGTCCTCACAGTCATTTTCATTTTCTTTATATCTCACCTTTCTTTCTCAGCCTATTTTTCACAGACTCCCCTTCCCTTATTATCGCTCTTTAGCTCTCTCATTCACTGTATATCTCTCTCTATCTCTTCTTCCAGTAATAATTCCACGCTTGTCATTCAGTTAGCTTCCCATATACTAGGCGCCAATAAGGACAGAGCTTGCTGACGACCCCCAAATATTCCCACACAACACGTTCCTGCTTGCCTGTACTGGGGTTCTTCAGGTCGCTACTAAACTTCCCTCCAATTAGTGAACGTACGTAACATTGTTTCGAATAACTCTCTCCGTGGAAAACAACACTATCTCCTAGTATATACAAACACTTCATTTATTTAGTTATAAGGAGGATTTTTCCATCTGAAATTTGTATGTTAGTTTTCTATTAACTGATAATAGCACTATGCCATACGTCTGGCTATTCACAGTAAACTGTACTAGTTGAATGGGTTCGATAATGGTAGAATCTGGAGAAAATGTGCCACTATTTGTGTGGAAAAATAGTGAAAAAGCATTTATGAAAATAATCTCTTAGTATACCCGGCTGGGATTCGAACCCTTAGTCTCCTGATTCCTTGAAAAAAGACAAATCTATTAAGACTTTTAACCCCCGTACCCACCAATGCAGGTGTTAAATCTTTATAAAAATTATCAAATATAAGGAAGAAAGTGTAGGGGATACTGCTGTACCTTGAACATAGTGTTCCTTGGAACACCCTTTGTTTCTAATCAGTATTGTACTCTAGCGACACTTTTTAGAAGTGTAATGTGCACCAGACCACCATGAATTCACACAGAAGTTGTGAGTTGTTTGCGGTCAGTTTGGGAGTCGTGTATTGATATATGTTGTTTCTAAGCTGCTGTTGTAAATATGCTGTGTTGTGTTTGTTTGTGTATTCAAGAAAAACTGTAATTGAAAGCCAATAAATTATTATATTAAGGTATCTGATACTATATTAGAACTATAGAACTATAGAACATAATAAATTTCATCGATTTTCGTTGAACCTATAAAGCAGAGACACCCTTATTTTTTCTAATTGCAATCTCTTGTAATATGCAATCTCTTGTAATATGCAACATAATGCCATCAGGAAAGTTGTGCCCCAACTGACAAAAGAATTTCCCTACGGCATGTTTGTGAGATTAATAAAATATAACTTGCCATCATATAACGGCAACTTGCACCTTACAAAAATTCAGGTTAGAATTATATTTACTATTCTACGAATAAAGCTTTGAAGTGAATTTAAAGTGACGACGAAGACGAAGAAGAAACACTCGTGAAATATATTATAACAATTGTTAAAATGGCATATTAGCTCACATAAATGGCGTGAGAGAACTAGCATTTAAATTTGCAGTCGCTAATGATAAAAAGTATCCGAAGAACTGGAATAATGAGCAAATAACTGGACAGGAAACATGACGATGCGCTTTCTGTGAGAAAACTGGAGGCTACAACTTTATCCCAGTCTACTAGCTTCAACAAAACAAATGTTGATGCCTTTTTACGAATCTTGAAAGTGTCCACGCCCGTTCTGACCCTATTCCTCCTCCAAGAATATGGAATTTGGGTGAGCCTGGGCCTTCTACAGTTCAAACTCCATTGAGAATTGTTGGTCTCAAGGGAGTGAAACAGATTGAAAGCCGCACATCTGCAGAGAGGAACAATACCATAGCCATGATAACTGAAACAAATGCTATCGTAAATCACTTGCCACCAGTGCTGGTTTTTCCGAGAGTGAATTTTAAGGATAGGATGCTTCCTGGTGCAACTCCAGCCACATTAGGTGCAGCAACACCATCTGGATGGTCAAACGAAGAAATATTCCTGACATTCCTAACCCAGTTCATTATGTTTGTGAAATGTTACAAGGATAAGCGAGTGCTATTACTATTGGACAGTTATGAATCACACCCTTCCGTGGAAGCTGTTACAAGAGCTTCTGATGATGGTATTGTTAATGAAACTTTAGTGACACACACATGAAATAAATTACAGCCCCTTGAGCTGACTGTATTCGGATCTTTGAAAACCTATTACAAGCAAGGAATGGATGCATGTCTTTTGAATTATCCTGGAGTAAATTTAAACATTAACAGTGTAGCTTAAATTTTTGAAACGTCTTTTCCGCGAGAATTTTTGACAAATATCATTGTTAATGGTTTCAAACAGCCTGGTATGTTCCCATTAGATCATGAAATAGTTTTGGAAGAAGATTTATTTTGTAGCTATGTAAATGATCGCAAAACTGTTAAGATTCCAGAAGACTCACAAATTCATGAAAAAAACATAAACTTGAGAAATTTGTGAGTTTTCAGAAATTTCAGTAATTGACAGACATTTTAGCTTCAGGGAAGAAAACGGATAACTCTTTAGAAATTCCAATATTTTTCTCAACAATAAAGGCCAGAAAAACAGAGAACCTAGGAATAAATTCGGGAAAATCAAAAGTAGTCACAGACACGTTGAAGAAAGAGCATATCAAGAAAATGAAGGAGAACTGAAGGAAATCAAAATGCCAAGCTGCAGTACGTGGGTCTAAAATTAACTAATAATGTAAGGTTAATGGATCTCCCACACACACAAAAAAGAGGTAAAATTATCACCAGTCCATAAAAATCTTGGAAGGGTAGGAAGCATCGTGCTATCTCTCCCTCGTCCTCCAACGATGAGCCTATCCCTTCTGTTTCTACTGAGTATGAAGACAGCGCAGATGAAGAGTGCATATTTTCTAAATAACCATGTCATCAAGACAATAGTAGAAAGCAGTGGATTCTTTGTTTAAAATTCCTTTCTTAGCCCCATGAAGTGTGAGCAGGCACTGAGGGAAAGGATTAAAATCCTATTCTTGTGACGTTTGCATGAAGTGAATGTTAATATAAATAGCTAAAAACTAAATTATTTGGAAAACTTTTATTTTTTAAAAGTGCATCAACAAAGTATCATAACTCTTGAACAATATCACTTCTATTTTCCAATTTTCAAGGTTATGAATATGTTAGTTTGGTTGATATTGAGAAAGCGTAAGATTGGGTAAATAGGAGTATTTTATGCAATGTTCTGAGATAGTATGGTTAGAATACATTGATAGTAAATGCAATCATGATAGTGTATGATGGAAGTAAAGCGTGCGTAAGGGTGGATGGAGCTTTGAGCGAATGGTTTCACATTAAATAGGATGTTAGAAAAGGGTGTGTTTTGTCTCCATGATTGTTTAATGTTTTCATGGAAAAGTGTGTGAGGGATGCTTGTGAGGATACAATTGGTGTGAAATGGACATTGTGATTGTGAAAATGCTGCTATATGCAGATGATTCCGTATTAATCGCTGAAAATAAAAGCGACTTGCAGAATGTATTACATCGTTTGAATGTGATGACAGGCAAAATGGGTTTTCATTTAATTGTCTCCAAAACTAAGGTAAAGGAAAAATCAGGAAATGATTGTCAGTTTAGAATAAATGGAAAACCTTTAGAGCAATTGAATGATTTTGTGTATCTGGGTTGCTAGTAAAAATGCAAGGATAGATTGTTAAATCGGCAGACGGATGAATGCATCTCAGATAGTGGTTGGATGTACTGTATGTGGAGTATTGCAAAGAATGAACTAGCTTCGAAAGAGGCAAATATTACAGTATTTAAGTGTGTTAATGCCAACATTGTTGTATGGATTTGAGGCGTAGGTTTATCAGGAGTAACACGAGATCAAGGTAAATGTGGTTGAAATGAGATATATAAGAAATGTATGCGTACAAACTCACATGTACAAAGTCAGTAATAAATGTGTGCTGAAGGAATGTGTTTTGAAAGGGAATCCAGTAGGTCAATGTGAAAGAAGCGCTTACGTTGGTTCGGGTATGTTTAGAGGATGAGTGTGAATCGAGTGAAGAAGCATATAATATATGATGGTATATATGATTACGCTAATGGGTTATATATGAGGTAGGTTGAATTTAAAGTAAATGTACCAGAATTTGCATGGAGAGATGGTAAAACTCACTTTAGGAAAGATCACCCTCAGGCCACCCGACTGGAATCGAATCACAATCTCTACGTCATTGGTAATTTAGTATATTGCCAGAGTAGCACCTTAGACCATGTGGCCAACAAAGAGGGGTTTGAATATTATTGATGAGGTAATTATAAGGAGGGTGATATATAAGACTCTCAAATAATTTAGTAATAAATTGCTTGTATAAGACCAAACAACTCTTGGGGACCGAATCCAGACCTTCTCGTTAAAGATAACTATTTGTATTTCGAGTCTTATTTAGAGGACTTGAACACATTTGGTTTTAAATCTGTTATTTGTATTATTTTGTTTATTATTATTACCTTCACACATACAATTTTCATGACAAATTTGAAAAGGAACGTGTCATTTTTAAAACTTGAATACTTAAAACAATATAAAAATGAATATAAAGATATTAGAAAAGCATAATCAAATAGAGGTAATATGAAGGTGTGTGTCTAAGAGAGAGGTGAAGAGTAACGCTAGAGAACTGTATCTATAATGTTCTCTGAATTCTCGCGTCATCTCGAGCCCAAGTCCCTTGATCAATTCCCAGTTCATGTCTAAATGAGTCCGGCGAGGCGTAACAGATTAATTACAACTCTCTTGGTTTGATTTACTGAAACAATGGCTCGAAATAAACAGCATGCATCATTCGTTTGGTTCAGTGAATTTAAATTAATCATTAACTTGCCACGTTGTAGTTACGGCCCTGGAAATCATACATCATGTGTGTATATATAGATGTGTTATGTGTATGTTAAAGTGATATGTTTATGCTGTGTGTTATATATTTGCTCTAGTCACGCTTTGGAATATGATAAGAATGAAAACTACAAAATATTATATTAGGGAGTGGTCGTTTACAAACTTCCAGTGTTAGTTCTATCAGTTCTTTATTCTACATGGCTGGTAACCACTCAAACTAAAATACTTTGTCCACACTAACACATATACAAGTGACACTTATTGGAAATACAGTCCAGATTGGAAATAAGTTAATTCTATACTAAATAAAAGATGTGTTTGATGAAGTTGTGTATTGAAAACTATACATTATTTCATTGTCAAACACTATAAATGCATTTAATTATACTTTTTTCTCATCAGAAAATGTTGTTTTATCATAGGTTATATAAATAACTTGAAGATCAGCTAAGAACCAGTTGAACCGAGCTATTGAGAAAACAAAACAACCCGAATCATTAATAATACACATACACACAGATAGTGTTACAGGCTCTATTTGGCAATGCATTTAGTGTGTAAGGTAGTAATGTGATATTCTAAGTAAAATTTAGTCAAAGTTAGTGTGGAATTTCATTGAATCCAGCGTTAGTTTAGTTGAAAAATGTTGAATTTTATAACGTAATCAAAAGGATAAGGTGAAACACTGCTATCTTCATGCTGTGTTAGAATGTATAATGTTATGTACTCATGTATGTAATGTTCTCTAAATTTGGAAGAGTATAGTGAATATTATATTTGCTATATAGTTGAATTGGTTTTAATAGTTAAGATACTAAAAGTAACAAGCTATTTTGACAGTTACAAAAGATTCTAAAACCATTTTTATATATCCATGCTTTAAGGTATCTGTCTTTAAGCTGTTACCTTTATAGATAGTATCAATGTCTATAAAATACTATTATCAATAGTAATAGTAATAATAGTATCGCAAAATGTTATCGATGATGATCAAATAAATGTTTTTGTATTTTATTTTATTTTATTTCTAACATAATCTGATTCTAGTTATGGAATAAAATTGAAAACATATTAAAGATCCCCTTATTAAATCATAATACAATAGTTAGTCACTTTATATTATTCGATTTAATGTCTACAAATTTAAAATTATTAATTAATTTATTTTTGTCATTATTAATATCTTAAAATGTTGTTGTTGTTGTTGTTGTTGTTGTTGTTGTTGTTGTCTTTGCTAGTGTTCCGGATCTTGGACCTTTGTTCGCTAAGAAATCGGCTTGTATGAAGCTTAGGTAATTTATAATATGTAAATAATATAGCCTATAACATTTTGGTTTGTAGACAAGTGTGTTTCTTTTTTATTATATGACTTTCAAAATAAGGTAAAATACATAGGATATATCTATAATCTTGGTGACTATAATTTGATCACTGGAAGGACAAAATCTTGGTCAAATATGTGTATAGACTCTTAATAATTATTACCCTCCTATTAATCTTCGCTGGAACTAGGATTGAGTTTATAATATTATGTTTTTTTTCTAGGCTGTATTAACTATAAGTTCTGAGGTGGTTTTACTTCAAACACAATACAAATCCTAAGTAAATATTTATTTACTTTATGAAATTATGAACTTGAAAGCATAAAAGCTGCCTATCACTATATTGAACTAAATATATTAATGCCACCTCATCTAACCTTATCTCTTTTAGGAATATTCTAATGTTATACTTTAATCTTCGTCTAGGTCTTCCTACTGGTGTCTTCTAAATTGTTTTCCCAGCTAATACCTTGAACGCGGTTATAGTTTCTTCCATTTGCGTTGCATGTAACATGGAAGATTTGATTATTAATAATGTCTGAAGTTGATTACAGGGTATGAAACTTATCATTATGTAACCTCCTCCACTCCCAACTACCTTCATACCCTTATGGAAAAATCGTTTTCCTAAGTACTTGGTATTCAATTCAAAATATAATATTATATTTAATATTTCAAAAAACTTTTTTAAATTTTTGTCTCACAGATTTAAATCGATTTTGTATACATTTTAAAATATCATATAATCCTAAATTTATCCGTTCGGTATTGATTAAATGTCACCAACAAAAATGTTCAATGATTTTATTGTTTGCTACCAAGCTACACACTAGTTTTTTTTATCATTTCTCAATTTTTAAAGAAACCAATTTTTTTACCAATCCAGCAATTTTTTTTTTATTAAAATGGTCTGTGAAAACTTTTGAGATAAGAATGGAAGTATTGTTGTCCACATGGATATTATATGTGGTATTTATATGAATATAAATATATTTACAGAATTTTACCAAGAGTTAAAATTATAGAAAATAATTTTAGAGGTTTTTTCAACGGAAATGCATCACTATTCCGCTGCGAAAAAGTTTAAGGTGTATATGTTTGGGGTCTAAATCTATGCCTTTTGGCTCATTCATGTGACCCATATTTTTGGGTTGAACTCCCACACTGAAATTTTAAAAATATTCAACTAAAAACGGGGTGAAGAACTCAATAATAAACAAGTAAGTATTCGTATTCGAAAGATAAAAAGTACATAAGATACAACATAATAGTATTTGTTATACATTTATAAAAGGACCAAGGACATATATTTGCTAGCTTAAAGTCTTGTAAGAGAGGCAAGATCAAGGCATGGTAATTATTCTTTGAATTAAAAAATTACACTCGGCTAGGGGAATCGAACCCAGTACCTTTGACTTATTACGCCAATACTCTTACCATTGAGCTATTCAGGAACAATCTCGAATTTAGGCTCATTATTCACACATATTTTAAGGCAGAGCCTGTGATGCGGAGATTGTCAGCTACATTATGAGGGATTAAACAAGACCACGAGCTATCAAATAACGCAGCCACCTTCGACTCGGGAGGGCTTTATGCTGTTAATAGAAAATGATAAATGTTCGAATGCGCATTTTATGATGGATTAAATAACAAAGAAAAAAAATTGATTGAGGAATGAGCCTAGATATGGAATGACTCCTGGATAGCTCAGTGATACGAGCAATGGTGTATAAAGTCAGAGGTCACGGGTTCAATTCCCATGTCCAGGTGTCATTTTTCAATTTTAAATAACATGATATTTAGATGCGGCTATAACCACAACTAACAAATATAATAGTCTTGCTTTTTAATCCATCAAGGTATAATGTTATTAAATTCTTATTATAGACATAAATAATCAGGAGGGCTACTTAGAGGAAATGCTTCAATGCTGTCGTGGAGAGAACATGGATAAAGCACAACTTTAAAACACTTGGGGAAAAGGATTTCTAGTGTACCCAGCCGATATTAGAAATTCAACCTCTCCATAATAGGCAATCCAATGAATTGAAATTCTAACACCTTATACCACGTGACTATTGGTGCATAGAAATTAATAGCTGATCAGTGTAATACATATTATTTAATATTAATCAATGACATAAAATTTTCATTTGCAATTATTAATAAATAGTGTTTTATTTGTGTGCATTCCCAACTTATTTATCTGAGAACAAATACTTGAAATACCAAACTATATAATTAAATACGGAACGAGACTCAACCCAAATTTATACACCATCCATTCAAATGAATAGTCACACTAGTGTATAGCAGTTCTATTCTTCCCCATGTCAAGCGTTACTTTCTTTATTTGTTTTGTTTATTTATAGCAGGGTTCCACAAAAGACGCATGACGTGGTGAAGTATAAAACAACACGAGAAATTGGAACCCCATATGATAGTGAACGTTATTAAAATTTAGGCACTATTGACTTGTATGTGTCAACGCGCCTCTAAACCACAATAATAATAATAGTAATAATAATAATAATAATAATAATAATAATAATAATAGCAATAATATTAAAATTCAATTCAATATCTTAGATGTATATGTATATATTTTTAATTTTCAAGAAAAAATATAAATACAAAATATATATAGCAAACCCAAAGCCTTTTATATGGTAAAACGCATTACAAAACATTATTTATAGCCCCCTCTTATCCAATAACTAGATTAATTATCTCAAAGAACCCAAAAAAAACCATCAATGTACAATTTAGAAAATAGGAGGCAACAAAATTTTCAAATAGATAACATGCTGTCTTCTGATGAGATTCGAACAAGGAGACAATACTCAAGACGCGCCACTAATGGAGCTAGGTAAATTACATCCATCCCAATGATACGTAAAGAAAAGTCACTCTTTCTTCTCGTCGTTGACATCAACATCGTGTTGAGTTCCATGCTGTCATCATCCTCAAAATTTTTATTCCCAAACCTCCTCAACCACCCCACCCCCTCTCCACCTTTCTACGCCCATTCACTTTCAACTTATGTTTCAAAGTAATTCTAATTCGACGAAGCTCTCGAATTTTCTTCCTTGTTAGTAGTAGAACATTGCAAGGTAAGGGCAAACTGCCATCTTGAAACCCTTCCTCCTAACCCTTATCTTAGAATTACTTGCAAATTACAAAACTAACAAACCCGTTAATCAGTCCCTCTTGACCTCGCTTGATGTTGTCATTCTGTGTGTGCCCTGTCCTTTCCCGCCATTCGACACGTACCGTTCAAACCTCTTGACGAATTTGTTGATGAAGTTTACTCTCTCTATAAATAATAGTTCTTGAAAATATTGCTAAGAGGCAGCCCTTGAGCCCACGGGTTAACGGGTATATTTGCTCTCTTTTTTATCAAATTCTCTTTAAATTTGTGAGCACATTTAATATCTTTATTAGTGATATATTCACAGCTTCGGAGGCTGCAAAGTTACTCGCGCAGTAGACCAGAATACCGATGACGGAGACTCAAATCTTGGTTGGATGTACTGAGGGGAGTTTTTCCAATATCTCCACCCAAATGCGAGTACATTTCCTCTAAATATAACCTTCATAGCACCTAAAAACATTAGCGTAATCAGTACATAGGCGTATAGCCCAAACGGGCAATAATACTGGGTGCTAAAAAAAATATTAGTAGTATTAGCGTTCTATCTTCAAACCCAATAGTTGACACTACTTAAAAAAAAAATACGAAATTTTAGTTTCATAAATGTTAACGTCTTTCACTTTCACTTTCACTTTATTGAGAGAAGTTATCATTCATGAAAGTAAAATTTCGTATATATATATATATTTTTTTTTTTTTTTTCAGACCGTTAAAAAATTGAACCCCCTCACATCGGTAAACACGTGAGCAAAGGCGTCAAAAAAAACTCCCGTTTACTTTCCGCACCAAACATCCTGTATAGACAAGTCAAAATGGGCTGATTTTCGGAGTAAATGTGCCAAACATTCCATAAACTTTGTAGCGGTTTTGTTTAAAGTTTTGGAGATATGTTATTATTAACATTTGGAATCATCAAAAGAGTTGGTTTTTTGCACCCGCCCCAGCTACACGCATTTTAATTTTACCAACGGTTAATGGATGAAGAACTATTCACATTTTAAGTGTGGGAGAGTGAAAAATAATTCAGAGAACCCCCCGCTCCCCTCCGCACAATTCATTTGGCTTCAATTCTAGCTCAGCCATTCCAATATTTGGAAAACGAGACAAGATGAGACTGACATTTAGTCCATGTGCCCATCGACGTGGTTCAAATGAAATTGAAGCGTGTCAATATAATTACTTATTTAACGTGTGTTAATTTAAATATTTTAAAATAAACACAAATACATATCACGCTGGCAAATATAATATGACTTTTTAGAAAACATTAATCACCTAGTTATGGTTTATTGTGTCTGAATAAATACTGATGAAATGTTATGTTTGATTATTTTAAATTAAAATGGGCAAAACGAATTAAATTAGCCAGTAATTTTGAAAAAAGTATATATATAATATACAATTGACTTTTGAACTTTTCTTATTTGCCCTAACGAGACCTAAGAAATTATTACCAATGTTTGTATAAATGAATGTAACACAATAATAATGTAAAATAAAATACGGTATGGTTTACCAAATATATTTTGTTTTAGTATAAGTGTCGCTTACCTATGGGGACCAACTAGACATACCGCAAGATCAACCAAATTATCGTATAATGAGCAATTGTTCAAACACTTTAATTAAAAATAATTTAATCTAACTATAAAAGATAAAGCGAGACAGATACCCAGAAATTTGGTCACTATGACGTTTAGAGAGGGCTAATTCGGAAGGCTAATTCGGTTAGGAGAAAGTACATAGGTATTTATAATAGTAAAAGTAGAAAGAACTATTTTGTTAAAAAAGAAATTAGTTGGATCTAAGAATGGACTCTTGAATTAGAATAAGTCAAGATATCCAAGTGGCCAGTTCCACCATTAAGACACTATCCTCCAAATATCGAATATGTATTTATAGTAATAAAAACTAAGTTCCCCTTTAAGCCAATTAATAAGTATATATTATTTTTATAAATAACCTTCCTACACG
The DNA here is from genome assembly GCA_902151455.1 of Timema bartmani. Taxonomy (NCBI): domain Eukaryota; kingdom Metazoa; phylum Arthropoda; class Insecta; order Phasmatodea; family Timematidae; genus Timema; species Timema bartmani. The sequence continues at coordinate 59,243 of CABFWB010003821.1, read as the reverse complement.
ATTTTGCTATCATACCTCTTGTCCTTGGCCTATTTAATATTAAATAGAACCAGGATAAAAATGTGAATGAAAGAACTTATTTTTAGTTAATACGTTTTAACACGAAGGTTAGTTAACAGCTTATTCTAACTGTGGAGGATAGTTAAAATAAAATGCCCCCCATGTTAGCGTGGAGAGATAGTAGGAAAAAAGCAGTGATAAATAATATTTGTTAAACCACCTTATACTCATCTGGTTGAGATTTGAACCTTTGTCTTCCCGTCAATGGAATGCAGTTTATTGCAAAATGTATGTCTTAGACCACATGAGCACTGCTGTAGGTATAAAGGCACTGAAATCAATTATGTTCTTAAAAAAATATGGGGGAAACCTATCGTTAAAAAAAACCAGTGTGAACGATCGGGTTCTATATAAAGCCTAGCCTTCAAGAGGAAAATTAGGTCACAGTACCGCTTCTACCAACCCAAACACAATTCGTTGAGTTATTCTCTCGCATTCTTTTTCTTTTAACTTTATCTTTCTTTGTGTCACAATTTCTCTTTTAGTGCATGTGACAACAAATACTTTCTTCCCAAGTCCTACATTCACACTTCCATCTTCAAACGAAGAACATATAAAATACAAACAAATTTACTGAGGCCAAAATTTAGAACATTTTTCTATTTTAATGTTGTTATTTTAAATATATATTATGTAAATGAAATAGGATATATATTTAGGTTTTTGTGTGCTTGTGGTTTTGTGGGTGCGAAGATGCTAGAACTCAAAATCAAAAAAACCCATGGAAACTAAAGATAAGGTGCGTACAACCCACTTTTAAAAAAAATCTTGACATCTATTACCAGAAAGACATCTTAAGCCTCACGAAATATACGTAGTATTCAATATGGTATTCATTGGCTTTCTATCCAACTTTAACAAAAAGAAAAACATATTATTTTAAATCCCAAGATAAATTACAGAAGAAATGCCAATTTAAATCTAAAGATAAATTTAAAGTTGTGTTTGTTTGGTTGTTTTTAATTACATTAGAAGGTAAAATTTTCATTCAATTTGGTCTACTAGTTCAGTGAAAAGTAGATCTCACTCCGTCCGTTTAAAAATTTCTAAGTAAATCGTTATAGTAATAGTCTAAATGACATGTTTTCACCGTCATTAGCTATTACAGTCTTAATATTTATCTTTGATTTCAAATTTAAATATCTTCCGTAATTTCTCCCTTGATCATTAATTGATATTTTTTCTTTATCATCAATATAGACAGAAAACAAATTAATACTTTATTCAACAATATGTTCAAAGAGAATAATCACTATTTACGCAGTTTAAGACGTCAATCTCATAATATATATGTTAAAATATTTTTTTTAAATACGCCCAGTGTACTCTATCAATTGCTTAAAATCAATTATACACTCAAACTAATTGAGATGAGCTATTAAATACAAAATCTTTGGAGTGGATGACATGTTGAAACGAATAACAAAATTGAAAAACACTGTACATACGTCGTTTTGCCTAAGTTCAAAGAAAATTTCTATCAAATTTTGTTTAAATTATTCAACCCCTTTGGCAGTTATCCAGTTACCCAGCATAAATATTTTCTGAGTGGCCGCCCTCATAAAACGGATAACCAGATCAAAAACCATGTACTGTACATGCGATGTTCGGCCTAGGATCAAAGAATGCTCCTGCAATTAAAAAAAAAAGTTACATGCAGTTGACAATAGTCGCGTGGTAAATATCTGGACAGGCAGACGAAATCACAAACTATCTAGTTAAAACAGAACCTCGCTTTGCTCAGTCAACTATGAATCCAGACAGAATGGCCTTAAAAAGCAGTTGACTCCAAGTTTAACATGCGCCTTAGATTCCATGGCCACCAATGTGGATGGTTCAAAAATCAAGAAACCTAGAGATATGAAACTTTTAAAACTATTATAATAAGCCTGCGGGTGTAAGCCTTGAGAATTCTTATCTCTGATTTTGAGAGACTAGATTCTTAAGCCACGTGAATAATTGCTTGGGTGGCACAGATACGTGATCAATAACAATTTTTAACACACCTCGGGAAAATTGGATTAGATTTTAATAATAGTGAACTTAACGCCTTGAACCGTGTAATCATATGTGCAGGTAACTTAAAAACCAAGAAACATAAACATATGAAAATGTGTATCTGTACAAAGGGAAACATCATTATGTGGTTATTGGGTCTATTTTTTTTAATTGAACAACTCAAGCATATTTGTTTTTCCTTCTACAATCATTTCAAGCTTCATTCCATAGAACTTTAGGCCACATATTTGTCAAACTCTAAGACCAAAAAACATAGATGAAACTGCTGCTAGATCTACGTGGGTAGCGCCTAGGTTAAATTTTGTTTACTTTTACATACATTCAGAGCTTTACGCCACAGGGTGATTGAGCTTCAGCGTGTGTAGCTCTATAATCACTAAACTAAGAAAGATCAAAACTTTGAATAATTATTTAATTAAATTTGAGGGTGTGTAGATCAAATGAAGATTTTTTTGACTTCCGTATATTGAGTCTGACCCCTTATACAACCTGACCTCCAGCTAAGGTGACTTAAAAACAAGAAAAATATAAAGTTTAAATTTGGCAAATGCTTATGAAACTAACTAAATTCTAGACTGTGTGTGTCAGACTTATTTCTATTTACTTTTAAATAGACCTACATTATTAGTTTGAAGCCTTAAACAGTATGGTCAGCTGTGTTAAAAGATACCAAACCAAATTAAATGGGAAATCAAATATTGTCATATATATATGTAAAAGTTAAAAAAAATACTAGCTGTGTGCATATTATCAAGTTAAGGTAAACTTGATAATATGCACACAGCTAGTATTTTTTTAACTTTATATATTTTATCTTACGCCTTAAAATGCATGATCTTTCGCGCAGGTACATTTAAAAAAATAGAAATTGAGAAATTAAAAATATCACATGTTCTTAGTAAGTAATAATAACCTTTTTTTGTGCTTTTACAGATATTGTGAGCCCAACTTCTTAAATTAAATGGCGTGAACAATGATGTGGGTGACTCCAAAACTAAGGAAATCTGCCACTTTATATAATTTTTTAGGGGTACTTGTAGATGTGCGTGCACCTCAGGTGCTTAAATATATCTATATTTGCCATAAGAGTTAAATAAAGTTATTATTCTAAAATATAATTTTTAAAGGTTTTCCTTTACAGACCTATCTTACTAAGATCATAATAGATAGAATTGCCATCAGATTGTCACCATAAAATATGTGTTTGCTTAAAAGTTCCAATGTAGTTAAATTTTCATAAATATGCATTCTTTAATATTATGCAATGATATGACAATACAATTTAATAAGATATTGAATATATACTAGGAATAGATTTAAACTTTCAACAGCTCCTGTCTTTGGCGAGCTGTTTTTAGAGCCAACTTTGTTCATGCATGTTTTTTATACTAAAGATATTTAACGTTATATTTTAAAAGTACCCTTTATTTTAGCACAAGCCTCACAAACAAGCATAATACTAGAACAGACACAACACCTAGTCGATAAGTCAACAACTAAACAATGCTACATTTTTGACCATATCTGGATCGAGCTTGGCAAATCTATAGGTAGACACGCTTCCAACTATTCAAGATGTCGGCCCTATAGTTTTCCAGTATAGTGATTACCATAATACACGGTTTAGTGTATGGCCATGATGAAATTTCCAAAGTATAAGAGGGTTTTATTTATCTCCCTGTTCCATTTCCTCCCTCCTCCTATACCCATATCAACTTCTCTAAGCTACATACTCAAAGTCACTGATATCCGGTAGAAGCATTAAATAGTAAATTAGAAAAAAAATACAATAAATGTAGATATTATTTGGGGCAGAGTGAAAACAGTTATATATGGTTTGTTGTTACTAGCAGTAAAGATTAAATTTAAACCAAAAATTATAGTCAAGTTAGGGTTCTTTCAGTTGACAGTACTAATAGTTAAAGAGTGGAGACGGGGTGGAAAAAAATTAGGGCAAGGGGGGGATAGACTCGTTACGGCGTCGCTGGAAATCGAATTTCCTGATGGAAGTAAAAACAATGGAAGGATAGGAAATAAACTGCGCGTTTTATAGAGGGTGGGGGGAAAGGATTGCTCTGGATAGAAAGGGGGTGGGGTAGGGGGAGGATGTAGCGCTGAAATATAGAAAATGGATGTTGCCAGCTCCTTGGTCCACATTTCCTTTGATACTTGGAGAAAATCTATTTGTCGGAAATTGCGGCTTATTTTATCAACTAGATTATAAAAAACAAATAGATTTTTTTTACTTTTAAATTGAGTAAGAGACTAAATTGAATTATTTCCATGGTAAGACAATGTGGAAAAATGAGAAAAAATATGAAACGAAATAGATTCTAATTTATTTTTAGGGTTAGATAGATATTTAAGAAAATAATTCATAGGAAGACCATAGAGTAAATCAATCAATACATCTTGTAGCACGACTAAATATTTGTCTGGGTTATTCAAAATTAATAACACAATGAAATGAGGATTAGGAAGGTAAAATTTAGAATAAATTTTGCTGCATTGGCCTAAGGGGAAGGGGTGAATTTGCAAGGAAAAAACACCGTCAAGGTACCCTGTCAGGACTAGAACTCCGACCTCAACGTGATAAGCAAACCAGACTACTGTAAACTTGTTTGGTGTTTAGTTTGCATGTTCACCAATGCGGGCTTGGATAACAATGTTTGTGTTTATACTAAGTCTTACTAACCTTTCAGGAGAGCCCTATATCTACAATAATGAGATAACAATGAGAAAGATAGAATTTAGGTTAAATGTACTCGCTTGCGTAGGCTTACAGTGGAATAATAGTTTGGAAAAAAACACCCTAAATACTCCAAACAAAGCTTCTAGCCCTGATCTCCCCGTAGGAGTCTATTGCGAGAGCGACTCCTGAGACCATACGACCACTTAATTGGGTTTGGGTTTAGTTCTCGGAATACTATTCTGATCACACCTTCTATAAATATTTACTTCATTATTAAACATTAATAAAAAGATTTCCCGTTTTTTGGTAGG